>JAILXH010120310.1:5284-18438 GCA_023558415.1 Piaractus mesopotamicus
CAGTATGCAGGCAGCATCCCACTCCAGTCACGGTCGGCCGAGCCGAAAGCCTGTGACAGATGGCGGCATTATGGGGCTGCTGCAGCCGATCAGCTATGGAGGAGCTGGGGGGGGTCCTGCACACCTGGTGCTGACAGGTGTGTCAAACTCTACCTGCATGAGGAGGAGCACAGCACAGCAGAGGACTGTCCAGGACAGGTGCACTTTTACAGATTCTTTCCTATGCAGAAAACAAATAAATTGGCCACAGAGGGGGCACCTTTGAATGTCTGTGTAGTTTTGGTTCTGTGGGAATGCCAAAAGGAACTATAGGACTGTGGTCATAAGAAAATGACCAGAAGATGAAAAAAAATCATCCATTTGTTGTAGCAAGCTAGCTAACTCACCATCTATACAGTAAAACATACATAAAAATAAAGATAGTTGTACTGTCTAGTCCAGGGAACCACACCAGCTCTCTTCTTGGCGGTAAGCGGGAATTCCCATAATGCTTCAAAATCTCTGCATAAATCAGTTGTTAAGATGCTAACAAAATTATTCAGTGAGGTTTAATGTGAAATTGTTAAATACAGGGAAACGTACTGACTCAGATTTTCATTACAGATGTGGTGACAGGAACCAGGGGTCACAATGTCTACAACACAAATATAGCTAAGGCTGAATTTTGGGCAAAATATCTAAATGTAATTTTTATGACCAGTATTGCAACTGCAGGTTAAACAGCCATTATTTTCTATAAATTACAGTTCCAGGTCTGTTTCCTGGCCAAGAAGGTCAGCTTGTCCACTTCTTTGGCTTGGAGTTTGAACGCTGAATGTAGTGTGCCTTACTGCCTGTTAGTTGTGGTTGTGATGTCACAGCACATGGGTGTTCACTCACCAAGCTCACTGTTATTAGGTTAAATTTCCCTACTTAAAACTTGTTAAGACAACACTGTTGATAATGTGGGCTATAATAAAAATTGCAGCTCTTGTGATTTGAGAATTTCAATATGCAATTTTTATTAATCTTTTAGCCATAAATATAGCCATTACATTTACAATCCAAAATGAGCAGTGAACCTACACAATGATAAAATAGTAACAAATCTAAAACAGTTTTTTCTTAATGTACCAGAGGTGTGAAAATATATTTGACCCCACCTGGTTTCGTTTGTTTTTGCTTATTTGTCACATTCAAATGTTTCAGATCCTCCAACTAGTTTTAATATCAGACAAAGACATTACGAGTAAACACAAAATGAAGCTTTTAAATGATCATTCCATTTATTGAAGATAAAGATTGATTTCACACCCATGTGACAAAGTAATTGCCCACCTTCACCTAATAACTGGTTGTGCTACTCTTGGCAGTAACAACTGCAATCAAACATTTGCAATAACTTGCGATGAGTCTTTTGCATCGCTGCAGAGGAATTTTATCTAAATGTAATGGGACCCATGTCTTCCAAAAACTTCCACCTTTCACCCATCAGTCCACAGAATATTATCAGAAAATTTCTTGGGGGTCAACTATATGCCTTTGTGTTCTTTTTGCAGTGGTTTGCACCTTGGAACTCTCCCATGGATGCTATTTTTGCCCAGTGTCTTTCTCATTGTGGAATCATTTACACTGACCTTAACTGAGGCAAGTGAGGTTTGCAGGGAGAAGGTTCACCACTGTTTCAATTTTTCTCCATTTTTGGATCATGGCTCTCACTGTGGTTCACTGGAGTCCCAGAGCCTTAGCAACGGCTTTGTAACCCTTTCCAGACTGGCAGATGTCGATGACTTTGTTTTTGAATCTCTTTCAAATGTGGTATCATGTGCTGCTTTTTGAGACATTCCAGCCTGCTTCACAAAGCCAGACAGGTTCTATTTAAGTGATGTTCAAATTCAACAGGTCTGGCAGTAATCATGTCCGGGTGTGGCCAGTGAAATTAAACCCAACAGTCAGCTGAATTTGGTTAACTGGATGATTTAGTAGCCAAGGGGGTTAATTACTTCTTCACATAGGGCCAGAGTTATCTTTGTGTAATATTAAAAGTAGTTTGATGACCTGAAACATTCAAGTGTGACAAACATGCAAAAAACAAAAAAGAAAAAAATTGGGAAGGGGTCAAATACTTTTTTACAGCACTGTACTATTTTGCCTTAAAATGCTCTGTGTGTACCTCTCCACCATGCATGTTGTATGTTTTAGGCCAGAAACTTCTCAAAACTGTTGTAAAACAATGTCTCAGACATCAGGCAGTGCACTTGTAACCACTTCTGTAATAAATTAATACATTTTTAATGTAGTTTTAGAGACATTAAACGCTTCAGACTTCTGGTTCCCATCACCACTATTGATTCAAGATTATTGATTTATTGTCACATGTATTTTGAGTACAAGGCTTTTAAAAATTCAGTGTAAGCCCCTGTGCTTACACCACAGTAGCATGCTCCTACATACAAAAAATAAGTAGAAAGAGAAGTACACAGGAGGAAATAGGGGAGGGAGGCACTGCGCATACAAGAAGTATATCGCACATACTACACAAATATGCCAGATAACAGTAAATAAAGAAGTGAGCAATTCTGGTGCCCATCACCACTATTATGAGCAATTCTGGCTGATATTGCTACTACTGTGAGCAATTCTGACCACATAACTTCTTTTAGAATGCAGCATTTCATACTCACTACTCTGAGTAACTTCACAATTTTAACAACTGAATTATGCAGGAAGTTCGGAAAATGGTGGAATCCCTCTTCAATTTATAGCTGGTTGTAAGGTAACGTTATGTGTTCAGACACTGCTATGATCAGGCCTACTTCCATTTTGGATCTTCAGTGCTGCTCTATGGAGAAACCCCCTTCAAGGACAGTGCAGTCAAAGCAGTTGGGCTATTGGTAAGTGATATGAATTTGCAAAATGCACTTGTTCTAGACGTTTGCAGTAGATAACTGTTCATCAGGACAGAGTTTTGCTTGGGAATGTTCACTGACGTAAAGATAGTGTGACTGGGCCTTTGCTCTGAGGTTTGGATTAGGATTAGGACTCACTGTTGTGTGCACTGCCTCAGCCTGACACTGTTTTCAGGGGAAGACAATTTCACTGTGGCAAGCTGGTTACAGAGCAAATGCATAAACAAGCTCAGAGAGCAGGGAGTGGTGAACTCACTCTGCGTGAACTCACTACAGCATGCTGTTCCTGAATGCATGCACACACACACAGACACACACACACACACACACTTACACACACAGCTGAGTCACACTGTCACACTTATTACAGTTAAACCTGTTCACTGATACAGTGTGAGGAAAACTGCAACGTCAAATAAGCCATTTGATGGGAATAAAGATGTCGCTGACATAACAAATCCTCATTGCTCTGAAATGGCAACTTCATAAGAAAACAAATGTTCTTATAATAATATCTGTTAATATAACTTCAAAAATATATTTTTAAAAAACATCTCTTGGTTCATTTGTCATAAAATAAATATACACAATGAAAAAAGAAATTTATAGAGTGCAAAGTTTCTTTAAGACAGTGAAATATAACCCACCATACGGAGCTAAGAAGAGAAGGGGTCATCTCTTCAGTGCCTACCTGAGTCTGAGCTGTAGATGTAGACAAACTTGCTCCACTTGTAGTGCTCAATAACACCCACCAGGGCGTCCTGCAGCTCAGGCCGCAGCTGAATCACAAACTGGTTGGACGTCTCGATCGGGAAGCTCGGCGTGACGAAGCAGACGTGCAGCGCGCCGCAGAATGACATCAGCATGTTCACCGTCTTCCTGTCGTACACTCCGATGATGGCGTACACGCCTTTCGCAAACTGCGAACAGACTGCAACAGAAAGAAATAACATGTAAGGCATGTGAGATAAACAGGCAAACTTTACCAAAAAATCTAATTCGCTCATTTGCTAACGTATAGAGATGTGTTCAGTGTCTACAGTTTACTTCTTTAGTTTTGCACAGGAGATTTGAGGCTAATATGGAGAAGAAGTACTGGAACTTTCACATCATTGCTGAGTTAAGTTTAAGACTCTCACTGTCAACTATATTAGTAATTTACAGATTATTTTGACAATTAATCAAGTAGGGTCGATGCAGATATCTGAGATTTTTCATGTACATGTCTGCCCATGCCAATACAAAAACACTTACAAAACACAGAAATTAACATTAACATGATGGAGAAATATAAGATTTATTTCTGTATGGCTACAAATGCAGTAAAACGAATAAAATACAAGTAACAGAAATTTTAGACAGTAGCATCACAAAATGCTATTTTAGAGTACAATAAAACATTGCAATAAATAGAGTACAATAAATACATTATTAAATATCAGTTTGAAATCAGCTAAACGTCGAACGTTTTTTAAAGCAATAATCTGGCGATACCAACATGATTTCAACATCACTGTACATTTCCGGTAATTAATATGTTACTGTGCAGTAGGCCTGGGGGATATCTAAAAACAACTAACATGATTTTTTCATAATTATCAAGTACCCTGCCCCATTGCCCAGCCCTGCTGTGCATTACAAGAAAACAAAACGAGGTTTTCTTCCAACAACAGCGATATATATGAATTCTGAAAATACCAAGACGGCCGCTGAGTGAACAGTTTTTCATATAGAAAAGCCTAACTAAACATTACTGGAGTAGTCTGTTAGCCTGTATGCTAAGCTCTTCAGCCTAGACCTAGTTAAACAACACATTTTGCTCCATGTAAACTTTTCCTTCATATACTTACAATTTGTAGCTAAAACATATATGATTTTGTGTAATCCTGCAGGTGTGGATTTCCTCTTTTTCAATGAAGCACACAAAAGTAATTTGAGTACTAATAGCTCCCCCTTGTGGAGAATCTGCTAAACACAGCTTTACAACCTGATAATACCTTCTCACTCAAAATGTGAACCACCCACTAAGCCAATTTATTACAAATGCTCATTTTAAGTGATTAATCTTTTTCATCTTTATCTTTTTCATTCTCTACATCGAATGTTTTGGTTGAACTATTGCTTTAACTGTTAAAACAAAGGCACAAGTCAGCTACAGTCTTGTCAGCAATTCAGGCCGCTCAAAACGGCTGAACGTCATTTCAATAGGAATAAACCGAAAAGCAATAACATGGCAGCTGTGTGAGTGTGAAGTGGTTCATGCTGTGCGTTTGTGGGGCTGGGGGCTACGCAAAGGGGGACATTAATCAATACGCACAGAGGAGGATTTCATTGACATTTTCCTAACAGCAGGATGCTTTTCTCTCTTTTTCTCCCTCTCTCTCCCCCCAATCCTCACTCCCTTTCTGTCTCCCTCTCCGTTCAATATCTCTGTCCCTGCCCTCCCCCCGTCCAGGCAAAATGGACACCATCTGTTTTCAAACCTATTTCCTAAACCGGTTTCCCACCAGGTCCATTCTGAATGCGGCAATGGCGCTCCTCGCTGCTATCTTTGCACTGCCGAGGGGTTATTTTTTGCTCCAGCCACGAGCCTCACGTTTCAGTGCCTGCACCAAAACAGATTGAAGTTGCAGTCTGTTCACTGCTCAGGGTCCAGGGCTCAGCAGGGGCTGCCTGAGGGGCCGCAGGGGCTGCAGGACAGACAGGCATGGCCAGCGTCCAGCAAAAACGCCCGTCCCACCACGAGCAGGACAGGAACTGCTGTCCAGCATGTGCTCGTGTGTGCTCCTCATGCACTGTATCTTATTTCTTTTTTTCTCTTTCCTTTCATTCGTGTATCAATGCCTGACTACGTTGTGCTAAGGTTAGACTACATTGTACTGACAGAACAACATTAGCCACAAACAAAGCAGCAGGAATCAAGCACAAAATACAATCATTTCAAACAATAACTCACATGTAGGCAGCGTCCTGTGACCACTGATGAAGGACATGAGGACAACTAACGCAAACTGTGAAGCAACAGATGAGCTACAGTCTCTAACTGTATATAAGCAAAGTGGACCAAATAGGTAGGACTGTCTAATAGAGTGGACAGTGTTTAAAAACTCCAGCAGCACTGCTCTGTCTGATCCACTCATACCAGAACAACACACACTAACACACCACCACCATGTCAGTGCAGTGCTGAGAATGATCCACCACCCAAATACCTGCTTTGTGGTGGTCCTGTTGGGGTCCTTGGCATTGAAGAACAGGGTAAAAGTATGCAGAGAAACAGATGGACTGCGGTCTGCAATTGTAGAACTTCAAAGTTCACCAATATGGTAAATGTAACTGATAAAATGGACAATGAGTACAGATACAAGGTTGGTGTACTTAAAGACGTGGCCAGTCAGCGTCATACCCACAACCCGTTGACATCACACCCACAACCCAACTGGCAGTCTGTTCCACTACAAGCTTCAAGCCGAAAAAAGTGGATAAGCTGGTCTTCTTGGCCAAAAAAGAGGCCTGGACCTTAATCTATATAAAATAAATGCAATTTAAATCTCAGTTGCAATAATGATCAGAAAAATCAGTTACATGTTTTTTTTAAATCGTTCAGCCCTACAGCAAAGGATGTGAAACATTAAATTTTTTTTTTTTGATTATTCAAATTAATTCAGTTAAGCCCATTTTATTGCTTGCTTTATAAAAAGTCTGATTACTTGATTAACCACCAAAATAATGTGGGTTAACCTGTTAATTGTGGCAGTCGTAGTAAACATGTGTGTAAATATGTGTTGTGTGTACATGCTGTGCAATGTTTTTTTACTACTCAGTGGCAAATCTAGCCTAGGAACAGGCTAAATTGAGTCTTTCAACTACACAAACACACACACCCACCAATAAAAGCCGAACAATAGAGTTCATCAGAGAGCTGAACTGACTACCTTAACTGGCAGTGGAATAGTACACAAAAGCTTTATTTTAAGCTACTCTTTCTGTGCGATAATGACGGTTGCGCATGCGCCACTGAGCCGCTGTGTATTAAAGTGTCCGACGCTGGCGACAGGAGCTGCAGTGAGCTCAGAGGTAATATAGGATGTGATCTTATCATACAGAGCTGTTTCTCCTGCAGCTGATGATGACTCTTACTACAATTCTGTTTGGGCTGAGAGAGAGAGAGAGAGAGAGAGAGAGAGAGAGAGAGAGAGAGAGAAAGGGTGTGTGGGGAGAGAGATAGAGAGAAAGATAGAGCCTGCCTCCCTCTGATTTAGCTATTACTGAAGACATATGGCACATCAGATCAGTCTCCACACATTACCATATGCCATGTGTGCCTAACTTGAAATGGCTTTATACAGTTCATACTTTTGGCTGATTTATACCACAAGCTGGTTGGGCTGCACAATATATTGTGTCTTAATTTTTATCGCTACAGTACTGATATCGCAGAAATTTGCAATATGCAAATGTGGAACACACCAGGAGTCACAACAGAGGTAGTTTTAAACATTCAAATGTGCATTTTTTCACTGGATTTGACAAATATTTGATTTTAACAGCCCTAATAGACCTCTAAAGTTGTGTCGTCATTCTGTAATCAGTGTCACGCCCATATTACAACCCAAAAAAAAATTCCAAAAAAATTGGCACATGTAAATAAAAACAGAAAGCAATAATGTGTAAATAATTTAAATCCTATATTTAATTGAAAATAGTCCAAAGGCAACATATCAAATGTTGAAACTGAGAAGTATTTATTCGTGTTTAAAAAATATGACCATTTTAAATTTCACGCCACCAACACAAAAAAGTTGGGACGGGGAAACCAAGGACAGGTGAAGTTGTGTGATGCTAAAAAACAGCTGGTGAAACATCTCACAACTAATCAGCTTAATTAGCAGCAGGTCAGTAGCATGACTGAGTATAAAAAGAGCATCACAGAGAGGCTGAGTCTTTCAGAAGTACAGATGAGGACAGGTTTACCACTCTGTGAAAGACTGTGCAGGCAAACAGTGCAACAATTGAAGAATAACTTTTCTTCTTAAAACAGCAAAGAAGCTGGGGATTTCATCATCTACGGTATGCGATATCATTAAAAGATTCAGAGAATCCGGCGAAATTTCTGTGTGCAAAAAACAAGGCCGAAAACCAATATTGATTGGCTGTGATCTTCAGGGCCACAGGCAGCACTGCATTAAAAACAGACACGATTCTGTACTGGAAATCACTGCATGGGCTCAGGAACACTTCTGAAAAACACTGTCTATAAACACAGTTCGCTGCTGCATCCATGAACGCAAGTTAAAACTCTACCATGCAAAGAAGAAACCATGTATAAACAGAATCTGGAAACACTGCTGCCTTCTCTGGGCCCAAGCTCACTTGAGATGGACTGAGGAGAAGTGGAAAAGTGTCCTATGGTCCAATAAATCAAAATTTGAAATTCCTTTTGGAAATTATGGACGCTGCATCCTCTGGGCTGAAGAGGAGAGGAACCATCTGGCTTGTTCTTAGCACACAATTCAAAAGTCAGCAGCTGTGATGGTATAGGTGTGCATTAGTGCATTATGGGTGATTGGCACATCTGTGAAGGCACCATTAATGCTGAATGATATATACAGGTTTTGAAGCAACATATGCTGCCATCCAGACGACATCTTTTTCAGGGGAGGCCTTGCTTATTTCAGCAAGACACTGCCAAACCACATTCTGCACATATTACAACAGCATGGCTTTATAGTAAAAGAGTTCGAGTGCTAAACTGGCCTGCCTGCCTGAACTGTTGAGCATCTGAAATCCTACATCACGCAAGAATGGGAAAACATTTCACTTTCAAAACTACTGCAATTGGTTTCCTCAGTGTCCAAATGCTTACAGAGTGTTGTTAAAAAAGATGTGATACTACACAGTGGAAAGCATGCCTCTCTCTCAACGTTTTTGAAACATGTTGCAAATTCAAAATGGTCATATATTTTTAAAAAATCAATAAAACTCAGTTTCACCATTTTATATGTTGAATACACTACATTTTGCAGAGCATCCCAAAAGTTTTGAAAACAGGGTTGTAGTAACTCTAAATCTAAGCTGGATTTCGCTTTGATAAAAAAAAAGAAATGGGATTTTTGAAAATTGCCACTATCAAAAAGGTTCCAACTCAATACATTTTGTATTACATACATTTTTCCACTCAGTGGACAATTTTTATGAAGGCTCTCAGAGTAAGAGTGCTGATCTAGAATCTGTTCCTGTTAGTAAGGACATAGTAAACAAGAAATCTAAACACAAGGAATCAAATGAGCCAAATCAACCTAACTACCAGTCTTGACAAAGCTTGACTTGTTTGTTTGGGGTATTTTTGTGTACTTGCCAGTCTTACAATGTCAATTCAGTGTGCAGTCATGTTATCTCGTATGTAGCAAACTTCACATATTGGTTTCTCAATGACCTCTAAATTCAGAAAATCTAGTGACATTCAATGGAAAAATGTATGTAGGACAAAATGCACTGCGTTCAGAATCATTTTGTTAACCACAGGGTGTGACAGTCGTGATTTTCAAAAATCCTATTAAATTTTTCTATAGAAAAATCTATCTTAGAGTTTCCAATATAGGGCATGACTCAGACTGTTGAATGACAGCAGAGCTTCGATAACCTATATTAATACATTTTTTACCCTTTTTTGTTTTTTAAATACCTTAACCTTTATCGCAAAACTAAAATATTGCAATGTCACTTTTTCTCAACTTCATTCAAGTCTATAAGCCAGCAACCTGTCTTAATGTACCTTCCTTGTACTACTAAAATGCTTGGCTGCTAACAGCAATCAACTGACAACAGCTAACAGATAATTAGGACACATTCAAAGGTGCCAAATGTTGCATGGCCGCCCAGCACTGCAAATAACTGATCCACGGCCTATGGTCTACAAGCCAAAAGCATAGCTCAGAATGCCAAAGCTGAACCGCCAAACCTCTAAGCACGTCCTCACATCACAGGCACTCAGATTCCTGTTGAACTCTGAAGTCCACCATTTAGTTGTCCACTGATTTCCTTTTTTACTTGACTAGTCTAAGCCTGGCTTTTTTCTGCCATTTAATCAGCAAATCTTTAGCAAAATACAAGGGTAGAACACATTGGCAAGTGTATGTTGATAATTTTTTTTTTTTTTGATAATTTACTTATTGAAATTTTGCATAATTACGTCATTGCGGTGTAAACAGAGTCATTCAGAGTGGTTTAATGCAAAATGGATCACTGCAATGTAAGTTACAGACTCAGATTTCTTTAAAGTGGCAGTGATGTCCACAAAACAAATATAGCCATTTTATTTACTATCCAAAACCACTAGTGACACACATGTCTTCTGAGTTTTTATATGTTATGATGGTAAAATCTGAAAAAAGTTTTTTGGGAGGACTATTTGGCCTTACAACGCCCTGCATGTATCCCTCCACCATGAATGGATTAAAATAAATGGATTAAAAAACGTTTTAGGCCAAAACTTCACCACAAAACTACAGTAAACCAATGTCCCAGACATCAGGCAACAAATTTCATAACTACGGAAGTCTGGAGAGGCCATGAGCTGTTGCTATAATTTTCTGGATTGTTATCTTGAGATAACAAGATAGGTAACTCGTCATCTCAAGATAACAACCACTATAAATGACTTTGTTTATATCTTAACCACTTAATTATGTACAAGATCTGAAACTTTGGTGGAATTCCCCTTTAAAGTCACAATTTGATGTTTCTTAGGGATAAATTACGCGCACACTGATCAACGTCAAACTGCTCAACCTATATGCACTGGTGGTCACCAACCTTGAGATCTGCCTTCCAGTAGGTTTCACCGCCAACCCAAATCTAACACATCTCATTCAGCCAATCAAGGGCTTCTGAAGATAATAATTAGATGGATCAGGTGGGGTGAAATAGAGCTGGAGCTAAAGTCTGAAGGAAGTTAGATCTCCAAGAGCAAGTTTGGTGACCAGTGACATTTTACTGTAAAAAATCATCCGTGAGATAATCATCAGCTGAAATCTGCTCAGCACACACAAATAAAAGATGGTGTCGCTTCTGTTGCAACCTGATAAGCCGATACTTATCTGCGTTGACAAATGTGAACTACCTCAAGCCCACAACAAGCTTATACAGCTCAAAAAGCACTGACTCCCAAAGAATTCTGATTAAACCTCGAAGGCGAGCCGAGGCCTAAATGACTTTGTCAGAGTGGACAGTTCGAGAAAAACACATAAAAAAAAGCATCCTGATTATTTGGCCCTGTTTAGCTTTAGCTGGACGCGCTAACCTAACCCCAGAATCGGTAGTAAATGGCAGTGAGATTACAGCAGATCTCTGCAGTTCTCTCTCCTTCACATCTGCTGTTTTGGAAAGCCCCTCCCTACAGGCAACACATGGCCATGTCATCAGCCCTTGTAGTGACAGGAGGAGGCTGGCCGCCTGCGGTTGTTTGTGTTAGCAGAGTGGGCTTGGAAGGGGTTGCAGCAGGAGTGGTAAGACCAACTCTGGCCCCTCCAATAGAGCACACAGCTCCATCCCTGCCAGCATCTGCCCTGGCTGTCATAGGCTGGCCTCGTTCCTCCACAGCTCCCCCAGTGCCAGACTGGCCTATTCAACTGAAGACTGTTCGGATAGTTGTTAAGTTGCCACAAGGCTGCGATTGTCTAGACGCTCTGAACTCTGGTTTTGTTTCATAATGTTACATATAACGTTCTATAATATGTAAGCAATTACAGTATTACTCTGCTTCAAGTTAAACCCAGATTGGATGTGATCTGATTAAGTTAACCACAACGCTCAGAGGCTTCATTATCATAGTTACAAAGAAAGGTCCACATCTATGGCATCGCTGCTATATTTGAGGCAGGAAACATGCAGATTTGGAACAACAGCTGATCTTTCCATGCACCACCCTCAATCGTGTTCTTCGGTAGCAACTGTTACAGGATTGGACGAGCTTTACATTTCGGCAAAGATCACTTTTAATGTAATGAGAGACTGTAATGAGACTGCTTCTCAATATCTGTGAAGTTCCATTTAGGGTGTTGTATTAATTTCAAATTCTATTTATTCTGTACACTGTCAGGTAAATAGTGCTGGTACATTTTTGTTCATGAAGGTATAAACAATGTAAATGTACCCTCAGAGGTCCAACAATGTAAAGGTACATATTTGTACCTTTTCATAAGCTAACGTTTTAAGCCTGGAATCAAGACAAGGCATGTGGACTCAACTTTTTATTCTGACAATGCACGCATGTAAAACGTCACACTGTTAAATATGCCTGCTTGTGCAATTAAATACAATAACTGTTTTTCAGGGCTTTTTTTTAAAGCAAACATGGAAAAATTGTGTTGCGTCTGGTGTGCATAGTTTTAATGCAAAAAAAAATCATGTTTAATTATAAACAAAAGTTTACTTACGTTGTGTTCTGTGCATATAGATTTTAAAAAATCGTGTTTTTCATTTTTGTGTCGCACTGCGTTTGGTGTGTAATGGCCTTTAGGGTAGACTGAATGTAGTTTTTTGTCATGCTATCATTAGCATGTTGGAATATTTGATGATGTCATTTCTAACCAGCATAGTTTCAATCAGCTAAAACAACATAGTTCAGCTATGGAAACATTGGATTGGAAACATTCACTGGAAACTACATTTTCTAGCAACTCTGAACAAACTGCACTAAAATTCCTCATCAAATCCAGGTCTACACTACATGAACCTTTAGCTCAATTTTACCCTCAATTTACATCTTCCTGAGGTGATTTTCCAGGTCAGGAGCTCGACTGAGAGTGACTGGTGGCACGGTTGATCTGGTAGTGTGAGAAGACCAACAAGTTACTCTGTAGCCCTCTGATTGAGCTCTGGAGTGATCGGAGGCCCTCCCATATTTTCAAACATCTTTTTTTTTTTTATACCACACATTTACGATTCCTGTAGCGTGAAATGGTCAGCAATGTACTCAAGGTGTGATTCAGGCAAGAGCCAATGACAGAGCACGGACAGAGAGAATAAAGACGAAGAGACATGCTGCCTGTATAAAAGAGACAGAGGAGCTGCTTCTTTAACACAGGCAAAAAAGAGCCTTTATAATGTTCGTACTGTTTGGATCCAGACGTCAGGTCACTCTCTTTACAAGTTCAATTCAGCTGCTAGTTTGCAGTGACGTATTCTCTGGCTCTAACTGTGATCTCTGTGTATCTCAACCACATAATTATCCTCAGTTTGTGTTTTCACTACTCAAAAAAGCAC
>JAILXH010120310.1:25301-38460 GCA_023558415.1 Piaractus mesopotamicus
AGTATCTCCTCTCTCCAGGGACTACGGCACAAAGAAAAGTAAACAGCTTTTTAAATCCTTCTGGATCAATCACCCAGAGTAGTGCTGAAATACCAGTATTGATGTCAAATAACAATATTGATTTTTAGTTTTAGCAGAGACCACCCTTCATTTATTTAATTCCAGTCAAAACAGTCATGAAGTACATGTTATTCATTTCAGGGGGTATTTCTGAGAAGATTAGAAATCTAATCCACTTGCGTAAGTGAGGAGAAAGTCAAAACAAAATAACTGAAAAAACCCAGAGTTCCCTAAACAAAATATGATTAGAAGATCTACAATGGACGGAACTTCTAACAACCATGCAAGACATGGTAGACCTCCAGAAATCAGATACACAGCCCCTAAAGCAGACTTCTTTGAAAACTCTTGAAAAGAATGGAAGCTTTAATAGAGGTAAAGGGTGGACACACTAAATACAAAAAATTATACTCTATTTAGGAATCTGTGAAATTTTCTTATTTGCCAGATTTTTTTTCAAAATTCTACATATAAGGCGCCTGAATGCAAAAGCTGCACCATTTAAGGTGGAACAGCAAATTCAAATAAGAAGCTTGCGAATAAGAAGCTAAATCCAGCTAAAATATGTTTATTATTTAAGAGCTTGGGCAGTTTTGAGGGCCATTGTTTTCAACTTCTGTAAAATCTAACGCATTGGAATTTTCTGAACTTGACAGGGGTGCAGGTTGCGGATCCAGTTGACCAACAAAGCTAATCATATCCCTGTAGCATTTTTTGAAGACTATCTAAAGTGTCCACGTATCTTTTTATCCTTTTTTGGTCTGTATTTTTTGGTCTTTATCCACCTGCAGGGTTGCAGCTGCAGCAACAGTGACAAGAGTACAGTAAGAGGTACAGCTTGCATCCCAAAACTGTGGTGGGGCGTTCTTAATGACGCAGTCGAATACTACAAATTACTCTATGATGAATTTAATGATTTGGGGAAAAAAAACTAAAACATAACATGTGGCCTGTGCAAAACGTTACAGCACGTTTTACATTTTCTTTTTGTTTTTGTTTTTGATCTTACACATCAGTTCTTTTTTTCCTGACACTGAAACATCAATAACTTGTAGTCAGTGGCAGTTTTGACTAGAAATTCAATAAATAAAGGGTGGTCTCTGACTTTTTTACATGTCATTTTGCTGTGTGCTTCAGATCTGAACTTAAATAAACAGTAAGTTTTCTTTTTGGAAATCTCTTTTTTTTGGTTAATGTTTTCAACACTACATGAAGTTCCCCTTTGTGTAATTTTAAGAGAAACAGAGCAGACATAGCATAGGGTTTAGCACAGGTTAGCGGTTCTCAGAAAGCATCTGTTCACTGTCTTTATTTCTTTATTTATTTACTTACTAACTTACTTACTTACTTTCTTATCACTAGCTAAGTCTCCCCCATCACACAATGCTACCACGCTGCTAGTACATGCTTTCTCCGAGTCATGAAGCCAGCCACCACATCGCTAACTCTAGCGCATCATCGCTGAACAGCTCAACATACTTGGAGAACGCTAACTGTCAGTACTGTCATGTCAGCTAACAGATGTTGCTAGCGTCACACTGAGTAATAGGGGAGAGCGAGAACCATCGTACCCACCCAGAGAGAGCAGGGCCAGCAAGCTGTGGCATCGTCTGGGATTAATATGTGTTCATTAGCTTTAAAAGCAACTTACACATCATCTGATACTATGATATGACAATGGATCTGAAAAATATGACATGGAATTTTCTCAGCACGCCAATACAAAGTCCAGTCAGCACACAGAGGATCATGTACACAAAGGCAACACTCATAAAGGCTTTCTGCACCCACAAATAAGACCATCACACATTCAATAAGTGCTAACAGCAGTGTGAATATCTGTGTGCTGGGTCTAGCAAAACGGCAACAGTTTCTCACTTACGGACAGCACCGGCGCACATTAGTGCAGGTGTTTGGATAAAGCAGGCTGGACACACCGCTGCTGGGAACAAAGGAAGCAGATGTCAGCTGAAGTTAAGCAGTGGAGCTGGCTACTCTCTCGCTCTCTTCACTTCTCACCAGTGTAATAGAACAATGCTGTCTCAACGGCTAATTAAGCCAGTAATGGAGAGAGCCAGGCCCCTGTCCACTCACTACACGCATTTCAGCTACACATGCAACATGACCACTGCGCTGTCTGCTTGGAGACTCCAGCCACACATGCACACACTGTCTTCTATCTTTGTGATAATAATGCACAGAAATACGGTTCAAACATTTCCTGTATCTGTAGAGTCGCCCTTTCAATTCCATCTTGTCGCAAGATTTTATGTGACTCACAACCAGAGTTTTGAGGCTTTGAAGAGGGGTTGAGATACACGTCATCTGCCTCTTACTGTGTGTAATTGATGGATTCATGTGTCCGTCTACATATTGTGTGAAACTGACCAATGGGCACTCAGGAAATCACCAAGGACTTACGAATCACATCAGAAACCCTTCATTCTTCATTCAGTCCACATCGGAGACACATGTGAAATGGTGTGCAATGAGGCTGCTGAAGCTGCTGCGGCAGTTTTGGAAAGTAGCCACAAAGATAACAGAGCATTCTGATTTGAAACATGTGGGTATCAAGTTATTTGCAAGCGGCTTTAAAGGAGAACTCAAAAAGATATGTAAAAAATTGAGAGAATGCTCAGAGGGTTAATTTAATACACCTTCAAGATGTGTAGTCATAAAATCTCTTTACATTAACTTACATTAAAAGTAAAGGACGGTTTTGCCCTCTACTGTAAAGTTACCATTTTGGAGATACTTGTTTTCCCTCGAATAGTGTCAGTATATTCCTCATGTATTACACAAACCCAACTACCTGAAATATAAATTTCCTAGCTTTAAATGGCTGACGAGTGTCTTGTGAATGATGACGGAAAGAACGAACAGTCGCAGCACGTAAAGTTTTGAGACTATTTGTCTGCTATTTGCAATGAGCAACATTCTACTGGTCTGCAAAATACTCCCGTCTGTCATTTGCAACCAGCGTAGCAGAAACGTTCACATTTAGCTCAATTTGTGCTGTCGACATTTCATGTTGAATGACACAGGCTAACAGTAAGCTAACTGTAGTTAAAAGAAAAGCTATAGGCCTACTTTTTTATGTTATAGTATTAAACCAATATTTGTATATGAATATGTATATGTAATTAAAATCTTCTATGCCTAATCCTAAACATAAGCCTTACCAAACACAAATGGTTGCTGTTTCAGTTAAAAAAAATTCAACAGTATAAAAAATGGTGCTTTGAATGTACTTAGTCCAAATGTCACACAAACAGAACGCATTACATCAATACAATCCTTCCCAAAACACATACAGTGGGGTCCAAAAGTCTGAGACCACTGGTAAAATGCTTCTATTTTGCATTCCTTTCTAATTTAATACAAAGGTTTTTATTACAAACAATACTATCAGTGTAACAATTTGAAGGGGACAGTAGAATCGTTGAATATTTACATGAATTTCAGAATTTCTTAGTATTGAATTTGACCTCTTTTGCTTTAATGACAGTGTGCACTGACGCTGGCAGGAACTCCATAAGCTTGTACAAAACCTTCTGATCAGAGAGTCGGGAACAGGGGTCTCAATGGAAGGAAGAAGACAAAAAAAATCTTTTTTGCACAAGGCCTTAACTGCTTCAATTTGAACAGCGACCGACAAATACTGAAGAATTGTGTTTTGTTTTTTTTTTCATTTTTATTGTCATAACTTTTCTTTGCTTAATTTTTTTTGTGGGCAGTGGGCAGCCAATGAAGTATGTTCACTTGTATAGAATACACCACTAAAGTCCTAAAAACACATTAGCAAGTCTGCATAACCTTAATGAAGAGCTGGATGAGGTTTGAGCAGGTTGAGAGAATTTTGGGCATGATTTTACATAAAAGATGAAAAGATGTGGGTGACTAATGTCTTCTAGTCTTCTAGCCTCTTAGCTCCAGCGCTAAACTAGAGAAGCAAAATGTGGACACCAAACATGTCTTGGCTGATAAACTACAAGAGGAAAATTAACTGAGCTGGTGAATATTGTGGGTTTTCAGAATGTTCAGCCCTATGACATTCGAATTGGCCACAAATTGTTCATATTGGTCAGGCTACCACTAGTCAGTCTGGACGTTTTTCTTGCAGAAATGCAGGAAAACAAACACATGAATATTCACAATCCCGAAAAAACTACAGAAGACAGCACTTTGCTACTGCAGGGAGCAGAGCCCACAATTACTGCTCCATATGCAGGATAATCTGCAGGGGTAGGGGTTAAAGACTCATTCTCATATCGTCCTATAGTGAAGGCTGCCAAGAGCGACGCATGTGTCCTCATTATCAGAGTGAGAGAGAGAGAGCGCTCAGGCTATATGGGGCAGACTCTTTATGAGATCCTAATTGGGCTACTTGAGCAACTTAACATGGCAACGTGTCAAGTAGTCTTTTGGACTAGATAGCAAAGCCAAGTCAGTATCAAGCGGCTGACAGATGACCTTGTTCCACTTTATTCCTGGAGCGTGTGCGCGTTTCAGTCTGTTACACAGATTATTCCCTGTCAATGTGCTTGTCAGACAAAAGAATCCCCTCAGCTTTTTCCCAGTCCCTTACACCCTTTGTTCTTGCGTTTTACTTTATTAAAGAACACACCAGCGGCAAGAAAACCACAGCTGTCATGTTCTGGAGGCAAGGACGACAGTGAGGAGCGACTGCACACACTCTTTTGTCTCTCATTAATGTAAAGTGCTGTACGGAGGAAGGAGCCTCACTATGTCTCTCAGATGGAGACATGACAGCTCCTCTACCGTCCTCCACACTCATACACACGCAGCCAGCAGCTCAGCCTGCAGCCTGTCCTGCTTCAACCATCAGAAAAGGTAGCAGCCATGGAAGACCCCGGCTCCATACCCCTCACATACTCTACCGTTTGAAAGTTTGGAATGGTCTCGATACCATAATAGCACATAAATGTATACAATGATGCGAATATGCTAGTCCTGAGTCAGTTCTGAGGCTTCAAATAATTCATAGGGAGCTAGAAAGCTGTGAAATATGTAAATTAAAAATGTTCAGATGAATTTTAGAGGGATTTTTAGAAGAACAAAGCTGAAGCTGATTCTAAAATCAGGTGGAGCGCATCAAGAACAAAGCTATAATAAAATGAACACGAGCAGTGCCTTGTCGTTTCAAAGTGCAATGCAAACATAGCAAGGCTGCTACAATTCACTGATGCAATCAGCTGTGTTGATAGTATAAATACACTTTAACAGCTTGTATATCAGCTTTTTGTTAAAATGATAGCATTGCTAAAGCTGTGTTAAGTAGCAATGGTTACTGTAGTCTATTGTTATTAGGCTATTAGGGAGAGATACAGAAAACTGTCTCTTTGAATTTGAAAGAGTGGTAAGTGATGTTTATGATAAAAAAAGAAAGAAATGCTTCGTGTCAACATGATTTGTCATTGTCTTTACGTTTTTTTCAAAAGGTATGGGCAATGCCATGTATAGATCATGTGACAACAGCTGGGCAAAAGTCACTGTAGAAGAAAAGGATTTGCTTGCTTAGTGATTAAAGCTGCTAAGGCTATGCTAGTCACTTTCCCATAGCGTATACTGCGCTGTCACCTCACAGCAAGAAGGGTCTGGGTTCGATTCCCCGGCTGGGAGACCTTTCTGTGTGGAGTCTGCACGTTTTCCCTGCATCTGCATGGGTTTCCTCCCACAGTCCAAAGACATGCAGCCAGGCCGACTGGAGATACTTAATAGCCCCTAGTTGTGTGTGAATGTGTATGTGTATGTGTGTCTGCCCTGTGATGGACTGGCAGCCTTTCCAGGGTGTTTCCTGCCTTCTGCCCACTTAGTGCTGAGATAGGCTCCGGAACCCCCTGCGACCCAGGAGGATAAGCAGCTTAGGTAGTGAGTGAGATCATCACTACTCTTTACAAGTAACATTAGGCCATGTAAAAATGGCAAACTAAACAAAGGAAGAAAACCAAGAGACTGTGTGGTAAACATCAGAGTCCTCATGAAGGACAGACGGGACTTCAGAAGAACACTGAAGTAATTGAGTGAAGTTGCTTATTTCCGGCTGTAAAGGAGTCAGATACTTTATTTGTTGTCAGGCATTGCTGACATGACCAAAAATATAAATATGAATCAAACGCTTTGATTAATCTGGAAACAGAAGTCATCCACGTTTTCGTTTATATTACATTTTCAGCCTATGTTAACACATTAGCACATACTGAGACATATTTACAGCCAAGACGGTAAAATGGACATAAAATGTTGCGTCTCGCAAAATGGTTTGATTTTTGCTGAAAGGACAAAATGGCTCTCTTAACATTTGGGTTGCCGACCCCAGCTGTAGTATTTAGTGCTGCATGGAAGGCAACAGCACAGCTTTATCTGTTTAGCAACCGGTGTTATTAAGATCCCACTTGATTTAAAGGCCCAGCATAGCGTTTTCTTTTCTTGCTCAAAATCTTAACCAAGTAGCAAATACTGCCCCCAGGTCACCTCTTTGGAATTACATTTGATTTGGTGTTACTTAGAACGTCATACGTAACACTGCTTGACTACAGCAAATCACGGTTGACCTTATATTGTATATTCGTAGACTGCGAAGTCAGCTTGGGCCATGCGCCTGATTCTCATAACAGGCTACATTATCAACAATTTGTCTTATAACAGTGAGCTTGTGAAATGCTTGTAGATGATCAATAAGTAGCAATCCACCACCCATGTGCTATGTGCAACACAATCACAACTAATTGCCAGTCTGGCCCACTATGTTCAGTCCCAAGCCAGAAAAAAAATGGATAATCTGGTCTTCTTGGCCAAAGAAACAGGCCTGACCTTAATTTATAGAAAATAAACACAACTTACATCACAGTCACACTACCAACCAGAAAAATCGCAATTAGATGTGTTGCCCAGCCCTAGTCCTGGTGCTTTCTGCCTGATGTTCATCCACAACCTAGCATAACCTGAATCAAAAATAATGTAAAGCATGTTCGAGTAAGATCATAATCTTTGTTATTTTTGTCATGTAATCATGAAGATTTGCGTAAGTGTCAACCTCTACAGAACAGTAACTCATGTTCATCAATGCATATGCATTCATTCAAATTTCTACCGTTAAAAACACTGACAACTACAGCACATTATCTCTTTACTCATCACTGTGACAAATTCAGCTTGTAATAATACTGATTACTTCATACAATATCAGACATTATGATCAATCTCTCTCACATTTAAACACGCACAAACACAAAGGCCATCAGAGAAAGCCTGATAGAGGACAGAATCAGACTGTGTTCTGTGATGAACCGACAGAACAAAATGTTTGTACCTTGGAAGTTAATGTAACAGGATGTTACAAGTGGTTCATCATGAAATTTCATCACAAGGCAAAGGGTAAGTGGACTTTTCAAAAGTTGTGTGGTATTTTAATGAAAATATTACTATTTTAATCAGTAAGAGATCCATGATCATATGCATAAAGTTGATTAACAAAGTGTATTAATCCTTTCATTCAGGATAGGCCTTGCTATGTGTAAGTTAGGGGAGTCCCTGAAATTCAGAAGCATCTAGAAGCCAGTGTACATTGTTGTAAGGGCAAGCTGACCCCCAAAGAGTGAGGTTAACTGATAAGGAACCAGTCAAAGTCAGTTTTGGAAACAGTTTGATAAAGCAAGAGTTAATTGATAGCCATGAGAGGATGGGGTGGCGTGGTACAGCCGAGCATGGAAAGTTTAAAAAAAAAAAAACAATGTCAGGTGCGGTCGGACATAAGGGTTTCCAAATAAAGTGCAGAATCAGGAAATAATGGGAATCAGAATGATATAGGACAATGTGAGAGGGAGGGGGCGATTACTTCATCGCCCCCAAACAGGATATAAAAAAGGATGTTTCTGTGATGTACTTTGCATTTGGTTGTCCGGAAGCCATCTTGCCACCTGAAGCTCAATAAAGAAGAGGGCCTTTTCCTTCCTTCCAAAAGAACTCAGCGGCTGAAGTCTTTTATTCAACTTTCTTTTATTTTTGACTGAACTTTATTTTATTTTGCGTTTATGACGAGAACAAGGGATTAGATTTATTGAAGAACTGAAACATAGTTATAGGACAGCTCAGGGTTTAATCATCCATATGTTGGGGCTTTGAGCGAGCGGGAATCACACTTAGTCCCGACAGTTGCCAAAAAAAAACAGAAAATAGACAGAAATGGAGATGCAGGTTTCTGGGGACAACACCATAATTAAACTGCATTGCCCTGCTTGACAATCAAGAGGTGGTCATGAATATGCAATATGTTGAGGGCAACACCCAGAGAAGTGGAAAAAGTTGATAAAGGAAACACAAAAGTACAAAACACTTGTTTTAATGCACTTTTAATACATTATTGGAACTGCAGTCCTTTTTTGGAAAAAATAAATTTAAATTAGTTTAGTCTTATAGCTTTTTTGTTACAAAAAAAATCATTAGGATGGCATTTTTCTGCAAATTGTAGCGCACAATTTCTATTTCCTTGTTAAGTTTAACATATTGGAAAAAAATAAAACATTTGGACAGGCCACATTTTTTTCAAATATGTTAAATTTTGCAAATAAACAGCACTTGTGCATTAAGATGTGCAGAAGTGTGTTCTCTGTAGAGGGCGTTTTCATTTATTTTCACTTAGAAGATCGACAAAACACATAGTTTGACGGGGTACCTGAACGACTGTATATTTCACACTTCAGTTGCCTTTTATCATTACTCTGATTAAAAAAATCAATAATAATGATCTAAATTCTGTGCTGAATACGTGCACAAGCTCACAGAAGTCTCTGTATGTGCCACCAATGACACGTTAGGTAAGGCAAGTAAGGGTTAATTCGTTCCTCACTCGACACTTGGCTGCACTTGGTTTTGTTGCATCATGGTCTGTAGAAGTACTTTTGCTGGTTGTTTGTGTTCAGGGCTGTGACTGGGTTTTAGAAGGGGTTGGTCGGTGGTGTGCATGTGTGTTTGTTTGGGGGTAAATCCAGCCTGGTCCTCATGCTCTCCTGCCTGTGGCGTGAAGGCCCTCAGTTAAGAGTGTTGCTCAGGGAGCAGCTTAAAACCTTTAAAACCTGCACTGCCATCGCTGTGGGCAATGCCTTTCCCAAAGACTCCTCTGACATAGTAATACAACACGCCCACAGCAACACACACATACTCAGTCCGAGCCTGACACTGACACACACACACACAGACACAAGCACAACCGCCATCACACATTCCGAAATGCATCACACGCTGAGATTACTAAAATATCCTGCTTTTAAATTCAACCCTGCCTATAATACTTCCTTTGATCACAGAAAGCACTGGTGTTCTAGCAGTAATTCCACTACATATTTGATCTCTTTCCCCAGAGCAAATCATATCCAAAGCGAAGGTGCAAACTTATTGCAACACATCCAATATCCAGAAGGCAAAAAAGCACCCAGTGAACAAAAGAACTATTTTATATATACTGATGTATCACAGGGTCACCAGTTCTCAAAAGTTCAGTTGCAGAACAGCTCAGCTGCCTTTGTGGGACAATTCAGGAGGTGTGGAGTATTGAGCTATCTTGATTTAATAGTAGACAGTACCCGCTAGTATTGTAACGATACACAAAATTCAGAATTCAGTACGTGCGTCAGCACGTCTTGATTCATTCTGTTTCTCGATACAGCAAAATTAATAACTGGCTAGAATGTGACTCATATTAATATGTTAGTGCTTCCATTTTCTGTTTATTAAAGCATTATAATATTGGAAACAAAAGCTGGTCTTCGTAGCGTCCCGATCTAATGCGCTAGCCACAATGTAAGCCTAAAGCACATCTTCACAGCTTGTGCTTTGTTGCATTCTGAACCTCTAGGCTTTTTTTTAAAGCATTTTCTGGATTTTTCACATATCTTCTTGAATTTGTCTTTAAAGCCACTTGAATATAACATATCTATGTTTCAAATCAAAATGCTCTATTATCTTCGTCGCTACTTTCCAAAACCACTGCAGCAACTTTAGCGACTGCAAACTCTTTGCAAGCCATTTCACGTGTCTCTAGTGACGAAGGATTGAAGAATGAAAGTCCTCAGTGATTTTCTGCGTGTTCATTTGTCAGTTTCACCCAAAATGCAGACAGACTCACAAATCCACTAAATAAACACGGTGAGAGGGAGATGACGCATATCTCAGCTCCTCTTCATAGCCTCATAACTCTGGATGAGATTCACATACAGTCTTGCGATAAGGTGGAATGGTAAGGGCAGAAGCTACAGATTCAGGAAATGTTTGAACTGTATTTCTGCACTGTATTGTTGCGAAGATAAAGAAACATACATGGAAACACTGAACTTGTGGGTGTGTCTGTGGACCCTACAGGGTTAAATAAGGTTCAAGCAGTGTTCCTACATAATTTTTGCCTTTCGTCTGCAGATTAACACATTTTAACCAATCATCAATTTCATTTGTGCATTAGCTTTTTCTTGGGTTTTGTCGAGGCTGGACCCTAGACATTATAATCCCACTTTTGGCATCTGAACACAGCACTGGAATGTTCAGCTTAAAATGCTAACGCAACAGTCAGCTGTAGTTGTAATCATTTGTCAAATCTGCCCACTAATTTGTTGTCCCACAACACACAGCATGTCCCTAAAAAACACAGCGATGTGTGTTAATCTATGTAGCCTTTTATACCGGTAACATGTAGTAGACGTGATAAAGTGCACATTTATGTTTCGAATATGTTTTAGAAGCAGGTCCAAAAAACAAACTCCTTCAGCGCTTTTCACTAGTGACTCCTCATTATCTTGTTATGTTATTTATATCTTTATTTGTCAGTTTCAGTGAAAACAAAGAACGCAAGTCATAATGTGTGAAGTTTATTAAAATTTGTGCTATAAAAATACCACAAGAACCATAATATGATATAGTACATGTAGTCCGCTGATTCCTCATACCATTCTGCAGATGACGTGTAGCTGTTGCTGTGTAACAATCATATTCTAGACATGTACATGCTAAAAAAAATTACTCTGGCCAGACTTTTGGAGAATTCACTTGCAAAGGGTTTAAACAATTCCACACCTCAATGAATGGAAATACTTGCAAACTTTTTGGGGTTTTTTGCGAGCCCGAACCAGAACCTTGATCTGGGGAGAGAGTTACTTCTCTATTTTTCTGTTATTTATTTTCTTTCCTTTCTGCTTTTTTTGAGTATGACTGCACAGATATCAAAATCCCATATCACATTTCAAAGTTCCCCATTACTGAGAGCACTGGGGCACCTATCTTCCCACTCTGCCCCCAAACAATTAATGCCCACCCACCCAGTTTACCAGGCTGGTGGCCTACAGGCCTACAAGTCAAAACTTACACAAAACAAAACACAAGAAAAGGCCAGGAGACAACAGAGCGGAAAAAGTAGATGGAAGAAGAAGGAAACAGGACAGAAAAGCAGCAGAGGAGGTTTTTTATCAAGTTTTATACATATTTAAAATGATTTTTTAGAAAAAAATCTACTGAAAACGAGTCACGCAAAGTATCATGAGACCTCTTCAGCACTGCGCCATACAATCTGAAAGAAAGTAGCTGGTTTGCGTCTTTACAACATGATTACTTGCAATTTCCTTCAATCTCAGCGTGTCAGATGACACTGCAGGAGAGTGTGCAGGTTTTATCACTTAATTGAAGTTATAAGTAAGCAAAAACGGGTGCTCACAATGTGAGTGGGTGCAATGATTGGTTTAGACTCTGTGCGTTCAGGAAAGCGAACGCCGCGCTTAACGGCAGAGAGAATTAGCCAATTAGCATCATGGGGCGCTAAAAGATGAGAAACAATAGAACTGATTTAAAACTGATTTCTCAGATGAAGCCACCTTATTATGTGCACACGATGATGACAATTTGGACTAAGAAGCTTTCTGCAGCAGTGCAATACTATGGCTTATTATCCAGGCTCCACTATATGAAAGCACCTGTGGCATACCTGAAGACAGCTACTCAGATGCCTACTTGTGGATCTGTTCAGATATCTACTCGTGTGTCTACTGAGATGTCCACTTGAGTCACTGTTTGGAATGAGTAGCTGATATTGACTGGAGAGCTACTGCGAGGGGTCAGTCTATTGATCAGCTCTAATGCATCTCATCTATCCAGTATGAGCGTTCCTCATTAAACCTGCAACACCTCCAAATGTCAACAAGGTAGTTGATAGCGCTGAATAAATTACAGCTTTTCACATTTGCACCATTGTAATAAGCTTTACGAGAATCTTTACACCAAAAAAGTGATGCATGAATTTACTTGATTTACATTCAATTATTTTTTATTTTACAGCAAAAAATAAGTGTGCTGACACAATATTTTCATCATGAGGAAATTATGTTCATATTCATATCAAGAATATTCAATTAATCCCTTTGGTTTGCGTATCTACTCTCTAAGCATTAGATCTTTAGATCTGACATGGGTCCTTAACTAAGCCACTGTGATGCCAGTTCTACTGCAAATTAAGCAATTTCTGATTCTTGGATGAAATTAGAGACTGCTGGTTATGAAGTTGCCTCTTTAATTACACTCCGTAGCAAATTATGATAATGTGATTGTTCGCTGTGGGATATTACAACTAATATTTCCTCTCCACATGCATAAGGTATCCGATTACAGCTCTGTCTAAAGATAAGAACCACGGTGGATTGGAGTGAGTGATTCAACTCTACAAGCAAACATACTGGGAGGAACCCTTAAAATTAAAAAGTCAACTTTCTGGAAACTACACTCACTGACCTTGTCATCACACAACTTTACATTACATTAAATATCAGCAACAAATATTTCCAGACAAAGTGTACACTTAAGGGCATTCAGGTCTAAAACATATAATGGCATTTAATATGTTATTTGTCGTGTTATACAGTATTCTGTAATGTTCTTTTTGCATTTTCATCCATCAATGTTCTCTCACTACAATACCCAGCATGCACTAAGCAAATATGTCCTAAATCCCCCACGGCAATAATGACATGCACTGATGTAGAGACTAATAAATAAAGTATCCGAATTAGCTAATATATACATACATATACATACATATATATATATA
>JAILXH010120415.1:4407-20082 GCA_023558415.1 Piaractus mesopotamicus
TTACGATAGACATTACTTTTGACGCTGAAATGTTTTCCGCTGATTTCTCTTATAAATGTGTTTTGAGTCTGTTTTTTGTTCTAAATGTACCCTGTTCTACCTTTTTAGGATTTATTGCAGTCACTGGCACCTCAAGATGTATTCTATTATTTTGACACCATTTCAATGGCATCAGGTAAGACAGACTACAGATCTAGTGAAATATGAAAGGCTAGTTATGCATGTATAAGTTTATAGGATTAAAACAAACATACATTTCGTGCTAGCGTCTGCATTGTTCTCCTCCTCAGTGCCTGAGTTTGAGCTGGTGTGGGTAAATTGCTCCAGCAGAAGCCCATGGCAGTGCTCGTTTCAAACCAAGCGAAGGCAGTTCCTGCTGGGCCAGCTCAAGGAGGAGCAGTCCCTCTCCTGTCCATCCAGCCTGGAGTTTGCCCTTAATTCCACATTCAGTGTAATAAAGAGGAAGGAGGACATGTGTTGTGAGCGACTTCACCTGCTGAGTCCAGAAAACGCTAAAACTTTCCTCTCCATGTGCCATGGAAAGCTTGTGAGACTTGCTTTACTTTTCAGTCTTTTTTTGTGAACCATTGTTTAGACACGGCTGCAGAAATAGCATCATCTAAATCTCACAAATTGGTGTTGGTTGAGTATTTATAATGAAACACAAAGGAGAAAAAGTTTTTGCAAATAAAAAAGACGTGCTGTAAAGGAATCTTGCAAAGTATAGCAAAGAGAAAAGCAAAGAAAATTATAAATATTATAATTATTAAGAATAATACAATGATTATTTCAAAGAATGTGTAGCCAAACTTAATTTTTTCTCTGTAATATTTTTTTTTCACTTTATTGTGGCCTCATATTTTGTGATGCATATCTACATCAATGAAGCATTGTCTGATCATAATTTCTCTCTTTCCCTCCAGCAAGGCCTGCTTTTGTTCCAGTCAGGAAAAATAAAGCTATACATTCGTCCACTGCTCCAAAAACATTTATACCACTTGATCCAGTTTGTGGATCCACTTCCAGGTGTGCCACATCTGGTTCTGACTCACCCTTCACCTGTAAGGACACGACTCAGACATGCACAGAGTGAGTGACCACTATATGGAAGTAGTTTTTTAAAGTTTAATAGTGTGTTTACTCATTTATTTGTGCTGAGTACGGACAACTGTTTACAGTTATGCATTTGTAATGATTTATAGTGGTGCCAGAAAGTTTCTGAAAACTTCAATATTCTCATAATTTCTACCTGAATCTGACCTATATTGTGATCGCATCCTTATGTAAGTTATAACAATAGATAAAGACAACCTAATAAAATAAACACAACAAACAATTGTATAGTTTTTCTTTCATTTATTGAACAAATTGATCCAATGATTAAATATACTTAATTATTTATTCATTTAATGGTGGCAAAAGTATGTGAAAAAAGTTTGGGATAGGGAATAATTAGGTTTAGAATGTTCAGGGGACCCTGTGGGGGTGACCCTGCCCTATTTATAACCCATCAACCTGAGTCGTCTCTGTCAAAGTCTGGTCTTCATCACAGATGTTTGAGAGTGCACACCCCACCATGCCTCAGTCAAAGAAGATTGCTGAAGATCTCTGAAATCTTTCATCAGGTTACAAAACCTGGAGTGTTTGTACTTCACTAATCCACTGTCAGACAGAAAATTCAACACAATTGTTACTTTTTTTCCAGAAGTGGTCATGCAACAAATGCCAAAATGTGCCTTTATGGCCTAAATGAGAAGCATGTTGGCAAATACTCCATTCCAGCACAAGATCCTTGTCCCAAATGTGAAGCATGGCGGTGGTAGTATCACAGTTTGAGGCTGTCTTGCTGCCGGTGAACCAGGACAGTTTGCCATCATTTGATGGTACTATCATTTTTGGATTGTAACAAGAAATTCCACAGGAGAATGTCAACGCATCCATCTGTGAGATGAATCTCAACAGAAGGTGGTTCTTGTAGCAAGACAATGACCCTAAGTACCCTTATCAGTCTAACAAAGAATGGTTGAAGCAGAAGAAATTTTGCATTTTTGGAGTGACTGCCTCAAAGTCCAGAGATTAATCCACTAGATGTTGTGGCAGGACCTGAAGTGTGTAGTTCTTGCAAAAATCAAGATGAAAAATCAACCCCCTCAAGATGACAAAGTTCTGTAGGGAGGAATAGGCCAGTGTTAAAAAAAATCAGTGTGCAGGGCTGATAAACATTCACAGAAAGTGTTTGGTTGAAGTCATTGCTGCTCAAGGGGTTTGCACCTGTTACGGAAAACAGAGGTTTATATGCTTTTTCCAGCAGACATTTAATGTTGGGTCATTTTGTTCAATAAATGACTGAAAAACATAATAGTTTGTGTTTTTTGTGTCATTTTTATGTTATTTAGTTTGTGGTATTTCATCTATTGTAATGACTTGCATGAAGATCTGATCACAATTTAAGTTAGATTAATGTAGAATTTCAAAGAGGCATTTCAACAGCTTTCTAGCACCACTAAAACACTTCATGATATGCATAGTATTCAGAATGTTTCCTACTCTTATGTGTACTGCACGTAAAATATTTTGCTGTCATAAAAAACATTATTTAATTATGATGGCATTCAATGACAGAGCATTATTATATGAAATATGTAACTTGCCCATTCTTAGATCATCATAGGCTACAGAGGTCATTTCCAGGGGCAGAGGTCAGTCATTTAGAGCTGCTGGTGGTGGTGGGTCCTGATGTCCACGAGGTTCACAAGCAGGACACAGAGAGATACATCCTCACCAACCTGAACATTGTAAGTGTAAAACATCTGTGGATTATACACTGCTATATGTGATGGGGGCATGTATATACATGCACTAAATTAGCAGATTCAGCTATTTTAATGCACCGTCATTGCTGACTCAGGTGTTACAATGTATGCATGTAGTGATGTAGTCTCATAGGAATGCACTGGCAGTAGCTTTCTGGAGCAGCTGCGCACAGTTTCAAGCAATCTCGGGTTTGTGCATAAGGAGTATAAAGCTCTCCAATATTGGACGATGGAGCTGTGGTATAATTTTATTTGGAGTGCTTAGCACTGTTAAATACCTTTGGGGTGAGTTTGTTATCCAGAACTAATCATTCAACCTCACTACCTGACCTCACTAATGCTCTTGTGGCTAAACACAGTCAGGTCCTCACAGTAATGTTCCAAGATTTGGTGTAAACCCTTCCAATGAGAGTAGAGGCTGTTACTGCAACAGAGAGGGGACACACTCTCTATTAATACTCTTGATTTTGGAAGAAAAGTTGGGTGAGATGTTGTCTGGAAATATCTGGACACGTATGTGTTTGTATTTCTGGCAGCACCAGACACAGTTCACCCAAATGTAAGTTGCCAGTGGTTTTGCTTTAACTGTTTTGACTGTTTGCTCCTGCAGGCCTCAGAGTTGTTGAGAGACGTCACTTTGGGGGCGAATATGAGAGTTCACCTGGTCCGTATGATCATTCTCACTGAGCCAGAGGTACGTTTATAGTACTACACCCACCACTGAGTTACTCATAGTGCCACACTGCGTTCAGTCATACCAAGAATTCTCTTATTTGCAGCCAGAGATTCAGATCTCAGACAATATAACCTCCTCTCTAAGGAGTGTCTGTGAGTGGGGTCGTAAAGTCAACCCCACCACTGATACCGACCCTCTGCATGCGGATCTGCTTCTCTATATCACCAGGTATGGACTCACTGTTCTACTCTTTTTTTTTATGAAAAATATGCTTTTTAGTTGCAAAGCACCTCATAGACTTGGCTTGTAAGTCAGTCACTCACGTTTAGCAGGCTGAAGATTTTTCACAAGGGGGGGTCATTACCACTCAAGAAGCTTTTGATGCTTTAGAAGAGTGGTGATTTGTATAAATGACACTGTGTCTTTGTCAATGTTTATTTTAGTTTATTCTGTTCTCACTGTTTCATGCAAGATTTGACCTGGTGCTGCCCAGTGGGAATAAACTGGTGAGGGGTGTAACCCAGCTAGGCAGAGTGTGTTCAAGCCAATGGAATTGTGTCATTACAGAAGATACAGGCTTTGATCTTGGCATTACCATTGCACATGAGATTGGACACAGGTAAGAGATGCTGTAATGTATTTTGTTTATGCTTTGACTCCAACTACAAATTTAAAAACCTTAGTACACATACACACATTTTCTGAAACCGCTTATCCTTCGGGGTTCGGTGGTGGGGGGGGCCTATGCCAGCGGTCACTGGGTGGAAGGCAGGATACACCCTGGACAGGTCGCCAGTCTATCATAGGGCATAGGACTATAGCCAATTATAAACAGATCTGGCTTGAGTTAGACTAAGTTTAGCTGAGCTCAGTTAAACTGTGAGTTAGTGAATCTGAGTTCAGCTGTGTTGAGTTCACATGAATTACCAAATTATTCAAACTTTTGCATGAATTTTGAAATACATTTTGATTCATTCTGAAATTATCGATGTATATTTTGGAGTACTTGCATTTGTTAAAACATGGCTACAAAAATATTAAAATAATTCTAATGATAAAATCACCAACTTGCAACAACATGGCAGTATACAGTGTGTTTATTGCAGTGTGTGGATGCGGACTGTATTGCAGATTTTAGTTTTATTGTTGAATGCTGTTGCCAAATGGCAACAATTATATTTTTGCATTTTGTATGAAATCTAGATCATATAATCTTATTTCAGTTATAAAAAGATTAAATTTATTTTCCCACTTGATTGTGTTTTTTACTTGCTATATGGGGTCTTCATTAGCCATACAGCCATTAACATATATACTGGTGACAAAATATACTGTTTGACAACTATAACCAAAATTAATTGACTTTTTATTGTGTTTGTTGTAAAGTCATTGTAGCCATATGGCAACACCATGCAGTGAAAAGTTAAACCATGCCAACCATGTGATTTTTATTCTAGTTTTGGCATAAACCATGATGGTATTGGTAACACATGCAACAGTGGAGGGTTTATAATGGCATCTGATGGTGGTTACAACAGTGTGGACCTCACCTGGTCCCAGTGCAGCAGAAGCCAGCTTCTTAACTTCTACAGGTAAACATGCTTATTAACATCTGTGTTACATGTGTTTTATACCCTACATCTGGTTATATACAGTTAATGACAGCTCCTTAAATACACATTAAATTTCAAATTTAGCTTGTTTCAAAATGTGGCTTGAATATGATCACAATATCATCAATTATGGGTGTGTCTTACTAGCTAAAGAATAGCACATATATATGCTGTGTAGTGAAGGCAAGGCAGAATGTGTGAAGGACGTTCCAGTGCTGGGAGGTTCACTACAGGAATGGAGGCCTGGACTATATTATGGGGTGGACGATCAATGTCGCATTGCATTTGGAAGCACAGCCACCGCCTGCTCCTTCACTAGCAATGACATGGTGAGTGAACATTATGATTTGAAATTATTTATATGAATATGCTTGTAAATCATGTTTGTGTGTGTGTGATTTATATATAAATAAATCTTATATCTTATAAATTATGTTTATAGGCCACATGTCGAGTTCTGTCCTGCCACATCATCCCTGGCGACCGCAGCTCCTGTACCAGACTTCTTGTGCCACTGTTGGATGGTACTGAATGTGGGCCAAACCAGGTATCAGCACTAGTCATCCTCGAGTAAAGATGATGGTCATGTTTTTCTTTCTTTTTCAGCAGCATTCAACTGAAGACCAACTAATCAAATACAATGATATAAGACATAGTTAGCTAGCATCTGAAGTTTGCTTCTCTAGTGTCAGTGCACTGGAGCTGCAAGGCTAACATAGCTAACAAATGACTGAAGCTCACACCCTACAAATTAGCATCGAGCAAACTGCATAACTAAATCATCACACACTTCAAGTAACCTCAAAAAGACTTGCTCATGTAATTTCTGACAGTTTGTCTGTCATCTATAAAAATGGACAAAAGTACGAACAAAATTCAGGCTTTAAGATGTCTGGTACTACTGTTTTTAGCGAGGAGATGCTAATTATTGGTTATAAGCTTCCATTGCTTGTTAGCTATGTTATCCTTGTACTGCTAGTACAAACCTAAAGAAGCAAACGTCAGACAGCAACCATGCCTTGTCTGATTATTTAAAAAATGTTTGCATAATTCAGTCGCTGAGATGTAAACAAAGTCATTCAGAGTGGTTTGATATGAAATCCCTGCTGGAAAAACTAGCATAGACCAGCATATGGAAGGTCACAAACAAAACCAGCATATGTAGTGTTTTGAATGCTGGTATACTGGTCAGCAGCAAACCCAGCATATGCAGTGTTTTGGATGCTGGTATACTGGTCAGCAGCAAAACCAGCATATGCAGTGTTTTGGATGCTGGTATACTGGTCAGCAGCAAAACCAGCATATGTAGTGTTTTCGATGTTGGTATGATGGTCAGCAGCATGACCATGCTGGGTGACCAGCTAAACCAGCATAAACTAGCTTAGACCAGTGCTGTTTTTTCCAGCAGGAATGGTTTATTGTAGAAAGACTTAGTAGTAATTCAGGCTTCTTTACAGTGGTGTTGATAGGAAAGTATCACCAAAGTGGTAAGTCTGAAAAATACATTTTCTTTGGGTGCTATTTTGCCTTACAAAATGTGTGTCATTTTTAAAAATGACTGTATTGTTACAGTATTTATGTCAACGACTTTTCTCAAACCTGTCATACAACAATGTTTCAGGCATTAGGTAGCATGTTGGTAACCATTTCATGTAATGGCTTTCTGTTATGTAGCTTTTAAAGGCAAAAACTCTTCAAATGTTTGGTTACTGTCACCACCATTGTGAACAATCCTGACCAGATAAGTTTCTCTAGAACGGATCATTTCATGTCACCTGATCGTTTATATCTTAACCATATCTTAACCAATTCTGCAGAAATTTTACTTCATGTTTGCATGTACTGTAAATGTAACCCCTGCGTTGTGTCTCAGTGGTGTCTGAAAGGTCGTTGTGTATCTCCATCCAAACTGAGCTCCTCTGTGGTAGTTCATGGCTCCTGGTCATCCTGGTCTGAATTCTCCCCGTGCTCACGCACCTGCGGAGGGGGGGTCACATACCGCAAGAGAGAATGTAGCAACCCCAGGTGTGCATGTGTTGACTGATTATTGTGTATGTTGGTGGATTTCTGCATGTTTGTACACACATACAAATGAGGTCTTCATTAGCCATATAGGCATTGACAAGGCTGCATATGTGGTTAATTGCAGGCCAGCGTTTGGAGGGAGAGAGTGTAAGGGAGAAGGCATAGAAGCTGAACTTTGTCATCGACAGGTACGGTTCCACTGGTCATGTTTACATTAGGTCTCTGTAGGTCAGCTTCTCTAAATGGACCAGTGCTGCAGACATACATGCTGTGCTACACAGCTGGTTTATTTTAGGGTTTTGCTTCCATTAATACCAAAGGAATCATTGTTTGTAGTCAAACAGTAAGTGCACTGTGCAGAAAGACAGTCATATGCAAAAGTTTGAACACCTTTGGTTACAAATTTTGTTGATTTTCTAAGTGAAAGCAAGTTAACACGTCCTCTACAGAGAGCAAACTTAAATATTAAATTTAAGTGTACAATTTCAGTTTATTTGTTGAGTTTAGCACATTGGTAAAAATAAAACATAAAATAATAAATTGCTATAACTTTTGTATAGGCAATGGTTTGAAGTTTTATTTTTCACCAATATGTAGAATAAGCAAATCAGTAAATAACAAGTAAATGTGCATTAAAAGTTTATCCTCGTAACCAGTATGTGGTTTTAGTTCAAGGGCTCGTATTAAGTTCAAATAGTGTTCTAAGTTCAACTTGGCTGTTACCCAGTGGCCTTCTGTCATTGTTTTCAGACATGCGAGAGAATTCAGCTTGAGTTCATGGCCCAGCAGTGCTCAGATACAGACCATCAGCCTCTCTCACTGTCTCCACATGCAGACACAGTCTATTCCTGGATGCCTGCAGTTGGTTTCAGCTCAGGTCAGCTAACCAGCTGAATAACTACCAAATATTATTATCTAATTTCACATTAAAGGGGAATTTACACCAATTCCATTTTAGGAAAACCTAACGAATCAGAAATTTTCACAGCATTGCTGATAGGAACCAGATGTCCGAAAGGGTTTAATGCCTCCAAAAACTCCCTTATACAAAGTTTTTATATGAAATGTTATAAATATGCTGCCTGATGTCTGAGACATTGTTTTACGGTAGTTTTATGAGAAAGTTTTGGCATGAAACATATATTTTTTAATTCATTAATGGCAGGGAAGTACTTTTTAAGACAAAGGCTTTTTAAGGCAAAATAGTACTCAAAAAAATATTTGTTTTTTTTTTTTCAGATTTACCACCGTTTACTACAAATGATGTTACATATAAAAAGTCAAACGATACATTTATGGCTGTATTTGCATAGTAAATATTGCATCTCCTGGTTCCTATCACCACCACTGTAAAGAAAATCATTGGCAAGTTTCTCTATATTGAACCATAAACTCTGAATTATGCAGAAATTTTCAAAAATTGGTGGAATTCCCCTTTAACTTAACTTTAATTTTCATGTTGTGTTTTGTGAATCCTATAATAAAAAAAGTTCAACATTGTCTCTACATCCTCTGTCTCTCTTTTTTGCCATATAAGGTGATGCTCAGTGTAAGCTCGTATGCCGCTCCCGTGAGCAGGACTTCATGGTCAGTCGTGGGTCTCAGTTCATTGATGGAACGCGGTGTGAACCTGATGACCCTGCACCTACCGGCTCAGTTACTGCCTGCGTTATGGGAAAGTGCCAGGTAATGTTCTTGTGGTGACATCACAAGTTCCGCATTCAGAAGGGGTTTCAGAGGCGCGGCATGCAAAACTGTGCTGTGTGGTCCCCACCCCCCACCCCCCGAAAGAGACATTGAATATTGTTCCGTGATGTTGTCGGTGTTGTCGTTCTTTAGTTTAAAATGTGTGTGTGTGTTTATTGTTTTTTATCGTGTTGGGCTTGGGCGGCACAGTGGTGCAATGGGTAGCGCTGTCTCCTCAAAGGAAGAATGGCCTGGGTTTAACCCGGCAGGGCGACCAGGGTCCTTTCTGTGTGGAGTTTGTATGTCTGCGTGTCTGCGTGAGTTTCCTCCGGGTGCTCTGGTTTCCTCCCACAGTCCAAAGACATGCAGTTAGGCCGATTGGATGTGCCACATTGCCCCATGTGTGATTGTGTTTGTCTATGTGTTTGCCCTGTGACGTACTGGCAACCTGTCCAGGGTGTTTCCTGCCTTTTGCCCAGTGACCACTGGGATAGGCTCAAGCTCCTCCCCGTAACCCAGGAGGATAAGTGGTGTGTTGGGCTTGGATTTAGTTAGAGTGGGTTTTTGTTAGTAACCATAAACCATTTTCTGCTGGTGCCTTCAGCTCGTGCCTGCAACTAAATCACAGCCGTAATGTTATTTTGCGATTACACACTCCCTCTTGTGTTCTATTACATAATAATGCTATATAACTGGCATCTATTTGCATTCCTTCACTATTAGACACTTTATTAGCCATGTCAGATTTCTTTTGTGAGAAATTTAAATCTGAACTAGAAGTGGACCATTGTCTTTTTTAGGTCTTCTGATGAGAGGATTACTTAGGAAAGGAGAAGGAATAAATACAGATATGTGTAGTAGGAAATGTCAATAAAGAAATGCAAGTGGGAACCAGTTAGCATGCTGTAACTGACCTTCTAGCAGTACACATTCATTTTTAGCGATGTTAGCATTTTTGGCTCTCATGTTCCTTTGACTTGTGAAGGGTTAAAAATTATAAGCAGATGCGCGAAGTAAGAAAACGTCAGTGAGGAAAAGCAACAGGGACCAGTTAGCAAGATGCATCATATGCTACAAGTGTTCGTTAATTATTGGCAATGTTAGTTTTTTTGGCAACATATTTCCATGAGAGAAATTAAGAGTCTTTAAACCATAAGTGGAACGTTGCCTGCGTAAGGTGTTCTGGGCTTTGCTTGTAAAGGGATGAGGAATAAATGCAGATATGTGGAGTAGGAAATGTTAGCGAAGACTTTGAGACTCTTGGGTCCTATATTAAGCCTAAGCCCAAACCTACATTAAAAAAAAGGTTTCTTTTAGTCCAAGATTAAACTTGCACTTGGTGTTTTTTTCAGGTGTTTGGCTGTGATGGAGTGTTGTACTCAGGAAAAGTGGAGGATGTGTGTGGAGTCTGTGGAGGAAATGGCTCCTCCTGCCAGCTCATCTCTGGCTCATACACGGGTGGAGAGGCCCAAGGTACTGCACTCTCATAGATGTCAACCCATAAGATTTACCCATAACTTGTTTTTTTTTGTTTGTTTGTTTTTTTGGAGGAATACCACCATATAAGGCTGTGATAGGGAAGTTTTATACTGAAGAAATGTTGTTGTTTTTTTTTGCAATAGTGTTGGAGGAATATGAGCATATAAAGCTGGGTTAAGGGGAAAGTCTAATACAGGTTTCCTATAAAATCTGGGCTTACTAAAAAGACTAAAACGTAATTGATCAGACTGCGGAGTGGGAGTGGGAGCATGGGTATACTACACCATACTGATTTGTGTGAAATTTGCGCACACCCATATCGTCAGAATCGTCAGAGAAACAGGCCACATCAGTGCACCACTTGCCAGAAATAAATACAAAGTGCTGTGGTGTAATAATCTGATAGTTGTTAGAGTATTTAGTGTATAGTTTCTGGTTCCCTTGTAGACGAAGATACTTTAGTCCCTCAGTTTCATTTTACAGATGATATTACATCATCAAAGACTTTCTGTCAGTTCATCACAGAATGCAGCCTGACTGCATTCTCTCTCAGTCTCTCTCTCCAACCGCCTTTGACTGAGTTTGTTTATGTATTTACCTGTTAGAGAGACTGTTTAGCTGTTAAACTGTAACTAAACTATAACTATCAAAAACAGTAAAAACAAAAATCTGATTCTCTATGAAGTAAGTAGTATTATTGCCTTATGCCTTTGACATATGACACAACTTTTAAAGTCTTAACAGATTATAAATAACTGGGCAGCTCACACTATCCAACTTGTCTTTGCAGATTTTTTTGGGCAACTGAAATATTGGGGATCACACACTAAAGGAGTTGTCGCAGGAAAACAAAAAAAAAGTGGAGAAATTGCTGTTTTTGCTATTGACTTTAAGGGTAGAAATGTTCTTTACAGGTATCAGTTAATTAACAGAGTTTGGAGGCTGTGAATATAAGTTTTACTGTCGCTAGGGCTTGGCACCTATGAATTCTATAGGGTCTTTTCATGTACAGTACATTTTCCTTTTCATAATATAATTTCTCCCTCTTTTCTTTCCTTTTTTAGAGTACGTGACTTTCCTCATTCTGCCAGTGAACGCCTCTCAGGTGCATGTGATGAACTGGAAGCCAGTTTTCACACATCTGGGTAAGTCCAGGGACTAGCTGTTATGCTACCATAGATTTCTGCCAGTACAACATTTGTATAAAGCAATGCAAGGAATACATCAAAGTGTTATATGTCCATTTTTGTGAAGCGGTGCTGGTGAATGATGAATACATAGTGGCTGGAAATGGAGACATAGCATTAAACACCACCCACCCCTCACCACTGGAGGAGCGTCACATGATCTACCGTCTCTACCTCACACCTGACCACCTACCTCAAACAGAAGAGCTCATTCTGTCTGGACCTGTCACAGACAAAATTCATATACAGGTGGGTGGCTGTATTTTACTGTATATGGCTTGATTGTTTGTCATAAATGCTGAAACGTTTGAAATTTTTGTAACTGTTTGCTCCTTCATTAATAAGTTTGTAATAGCTCCAGGGACTTAATGTATGCTCAACATGTCTCATACAGCTATAAAGCTTTTTGGTTATTTGTCTTATTAGGTGTATAGACAGTATGGAAAGGAGTATGGAGACGTCACGAGCCCAAACATCACCTATCAGTACTATGCACGTGATACTGTTCCTGTGGAGAGGGTCACTGAGGGGCGATGGTCCACCGTTATTTCACCTTGTTCTGTTACCTGTGGCACAGGTAAAAATAAACACATTTACACACACACACACACACACACACACACATATTATCTCAACCGCTTATCCTCCTGGGTTGAGGTGCTGGAGCCTATCCCAGCGCTCATTGGGCGAAAAGCAGGAAACCCTGTTCAGGTTGCCAGTCCATTGGAGGACAGACACACAAACATTTACATTCACGCACGCACACGCACACACACACACACACACACACACCTAAGGGCAATTTAGCATCTCCAGTTGGCCTGACTGCATGTCTTTAGACTGTGAGAGGACACCGGACCACCCGCAGGAAACCCTCTCAGACATGGGGAGAACATGCAAACTCCACAAAGAAAAGACCCTGGTCGCCCGGCCAGGGAACCGAACAAAGGCCCTTCTTGCTGCGAGGCAACACAAGGACTTAAGATAAACGCAAGACACTGTGCCTCTCCATGACAACAATGTCGCTGAGATGAACAGTGATGATATTGCAATGAGATCTACCTTTTCTCAGTACATAGTGAGCTGCCTCGGTCACGACTGTCTGCATAGGCAGCTGGTTTGTTAGGTAGCAGTTTAACCAAATGGAACCTTAGAAAACAATTCAGACACTCTAGTTAGACAGCAATTATATCACCAATCATTCCTGCTCCTTGCATGCTAACATTAACTAGCCAATAATGCTCAAAAACAGGATACAACTTAGCGCTCACTGGTCAAGCTAACATATTAGCCATAATTATGGCTCTATTTGGCCATTTTTAACAGTAGATGATAGCAAGCATGCAAATCTATGAATACCCTTAATGTACCAAACACTATAAAATGACCATCCACATAACTAAACCTGTGAATATTATGATACCTGGTTGAAATACCAATACCTTACATTTGAAAATCACATTCTCACTTTCCATCTCGTCTCTATGTGTCATCTTGAATCAAATTTTTGAAGAAAGCTTATCACGAGAATCATACGACACCACCATAAGACATAATATGATACCTTAGTAGGAAGGTTATAGTACTGTGCAAAAGTCAGAGAACGCTCTTTCATTTATTTAGTTTCCCATCTATAAGTGCAAGTTACTTATTTTTTAGTGTCAAGACAGGGAAGTGGAAAAAATATTTAAAAAAAATAATAATATATTTCAGTATTTAGTTGTCTGTCCTTTGCCTTTATTACAGCTTCCATTCTTTTCCTGAGTCTTGCTTTCAGTTTTTCAAAGAAGTCTGCAGGAATATTTCTCCACACCTTCAAAGTTCAGTCATAGAACTTGGTTGTATTTCCTGCTTCTGACCATCCAAGTAATCTAAATTACAAATGTAGACAAGTAAGTCAATAAAATCTTTTCATCTATTTCTTTTTCTCAGTAATGACGTCTTGACAGCTACACATCCTTTCAGACCCATAGCATTGGTTTGTCTTTTCACAATGGAAGGATGGACAGAAACACTGGATTTTGACACATTTTGATTGGAAATAGAATAAACGAAAGGGTGGTCTCTGACTTTTGCACAATGCTGTATTTAACATAGGATCTAAGAACTGAGACAGCCTCTGTACTGGTGACATGCACTCAAGATGAGTTAAAAATGCTGCAAATGTGAACAGCACAGTAGGTACTTAGACACAGCTAAAGTCTTTTATAATGCTCAAATACCTAAGTTTTATAGAAGTAGTGGGTGAATTGTTCAAATTGTGTCCAGAAGCTGTTCCCTCATTATTACTGGCAACATTAAAGGGTTATTTCTCACTGAGTACCAGTGGATTTGATTGCTCTTTTGTCCATAGGGATCCAGAGGGTTAAGCAAGAATGTGTTGACATGAACACCCAGGAGCGTCTGGAGGAGCAGCTCTGTGGTTCAAGTCCTCCAAGCCCAACTCTACTGCAGCCCTGCTACTTACCTGACTGCCCACCCAGGTACAGTCAGCTCACCCGAGGAGCCATGTTCACATGCAGACATGTTAACAATAATATAAACATAATGAGGTGTCTGTCTTGTTTTAATAGTGTTTAAAATGGTGAAATGCATTACTGGTACAAAAAAAGCTTACTGGTAAAATATTATAGTTTGCATTCGGATTGCTCTACCAAATTGGCTCAAAGTCAGAGTTCAAAACACGTTTCAGACAATTCAGACCAAAATCCTTTTGCTTTGAATGTCCCCATATATTAATCATGTTTATGTTATTAAAGTAAATGATTTAACATTCCATTTTCTCACTAAAAAAACAATCATAATACTACTGAAACTTACCAAAACTACCAAATGTTTCAGAATTGACTGTTTCAGTAGTGACGATTAAAAATTTAACTCATGATAAATTTAAATCACTTTAAAATGAATCAAAAAGATGTTAATGACACATTGAAAATAAAAAAAGTAAAAATTATTTTTAGAAGTGTTTCGCTATTTTCACGACTATTTCAGCTGAACATATCCCCCTATCCCAAAGTTCACACTTTGAACTTTGTGTTTTGTGTACAAGTGTTCAAGTCCCATTTCTCGAATGGGGAAAACCAGAGTGTGCAAGACTAACACTGCAGCCTTTCCAAACTACTGCTTCAAGGCAGTGTTAGGCTAAGTATATATCCTGTAGATTAACGTGTTGACGTTCTAACACATTGTTTCGGAAAAATCAGAGAAGAACCCCTCGGCATCATTTCCTGCCTGACTTCCTCAGATGGTCAGGGTTAGGGTTGTTCACATGCAGGGTTCACTATATTGAGGGCTGTCCCAAAGCAGTTAGCGGGTAGTGGGAGCAGGCTTTAAAGCCCTCCAGTAGCAAGTGTGCGTCAATGCAGACTTACAACAACATTCCACAAAAAGTTCAACATGTTTAGCAGGACGGAGGAAGCAGCACACGAATGTTAGTTTGCTTTTGAGTGTAGTTTTTCCAAATTTTGGTGATGCATACAAGGCTTTTTTGTCACAAACCCCGGATGTCTAGTTCCTATCACCATCACTGTGAACAATTCTGACTCTGTAAGTTTCTCTAGAATGGAGTATTTTATGTCAAACCACTTTGAATGACTTTGTTCCTTATCTTAAGAATTCAGTTATGCAGAGGTTTTGATCAATCGGTGAAATTCCCCTTTAACATCATGAGAACTACAGTACTTATCCCACAAAGACACTTGCACTTGTGGTCTTACAGAGTGCTTGTGCCCTTTTGCTTAATTCAGAAATATGTCACATAAATGTGCACTTAAGCAAAACCACAAAGTGTAGACTTGCTGTAAGTGTTTGTGCTTCTTTGCAGTTGGGTGCTGGGTGAGTTTGGTCCCTGCAGCGCCCCCTGTGGTTTTGGGGAGCGGGTACGCTCTGTGGCCTGCGTGCAGAAGCAGGGAGCAGAAACAGTGGCACTGCCTGAGTCTGAATGCTCTCAGAGCAAACCTCCAGCAACAGAAACCTGCAACACTCATCTCTGCCCTGCCAGGTGACAGCCTGACTACTGAACCAACAGAGTATCTGACACACATCATTAAGTTTCTGTCTGAAAATAAGGGAAATACTTTTTATAATCTTAGTTTCTTGAGTCGTGATGAAGCAACCAATAGAATCCAAATGTAGACTCACAAAATGATAAATGTATGTTCGTGACCCAGAACTTGTAAATTAAATTTTTTTTT
>JAILXH010120459.1:0-10723 GCA_023558415.1 Piaractus mesopotamicus
AAAAAAAAAAACAAAATAAAGAGATCTAAAATAATACGCCCAGTACACACACACACACACACAAATGTATAAAATGTATTATATGTATGTATGTACCTATATATACTTATAAATAATACCATGCCCATATATGTAACCTTGTATTTCCATTTTTGCCATTTTTAATTTTTTTTGCATAATTTGAAAAGACTAGTTACCCTTTGCCTTGGGTTAAAATGTCATGATGAATGAACCAATAGAAACGATCCCAAACTACTTGGAAATAAAAGTCTTGTTACATTAACTTCCATTACAAGTTACGTTTCTGTAACGTTCTTTTGGAGATACAGAGTTTTGTTCAAACAGCGATTATATGTAAATATCTACATGTAATAATATCAACATATATATTATATAAAAGTACCTACACTATCTGGACAAAAGTACTGGGACACCTACACATTACACCTACAGGAGCTTTTATGGGCATTAATAAGAAGTTGGTCCTTCCTTTGCAGCTATAACAGCTTCCACTCTTCTGGGAAGCTTTCTACAAGATTTTAGAGTGTGTCTGTGGGAATTTTTGCCCATTCATCCAGAAGAGCATTTGTTAGGTCAGACACTGATGCTGGATGAGAGAGCCTGGCCGTTCCAATTCATCCCAAAGGTGTTCGATGGGGTTGAGGTCAGGGCTCTGTGCTGGCCAGTCAAGTTCTTCCACACCAAACAAACCTACCCATTACTTTATGGACCTTGCTTTGTGCACTGGGGCTCAGTCATGCTGGAACAGAAAAGGACCTTCCCCAAACTGTGCCAACAAAGTTGAAAGGATACAATTGTCCAAAATGTCTTGGTCTGCTGCATTAACATTAACATTCTCCTGGCATTCGCTAAACCTAGACTCGTCCATCACACTGCGAGATAGAGAGGCGTGACTGATTACTCTACAAAATATGTTTCCACTGCTCCAGAGTCCAGTGGTGGTGTGCTTTACCCTGCTCCGTCTTGACATTGTGCTTGGTGTTGTAAGGCTTGCATGTAGCTGCTCGGCCATGGAAACCCATGCCATGAAGCTCCCGGCACACAGTTTTGTGCTGATGCTAATTCCCGAGGAGATATAACCTCTGCAGTTATTGAGTCAGCAGAGCGTTGGCGACTTATTACGCACTTGGCGACCTGCTCTGTAACGTGATTTGACACTTTGTGGCTGAGTTGCTTTCTAAACGCTTCCACTTTTCAATAATACCACTCATTCGTCCCTCCAAGATATTCAAGTCATTCATGGAATATCTAGGAGGGAAGAAATTTCACAAACTGACTTGTTACAACGGTGGCATCCTATTTCAGTACACTCGAGTTCAGTGAGTTCTTTAGAACGACCCATTTTTTCACATGTTCCAGACATATTATACATGCAAATATTTCCACTGTGGAATCACTTAACTTCCTGGGCACAACCAAAGCATAAGCCAAACTCCAGCACAATGGCAGGACAGTGGAGAGGTTTTTTAGATGTAATCCGCTAACACTTTAGGACATCTACAACAGCAGGGTCATGAAGCGTACAGAAGATTACAGCTTACCACTGTCATCCTGGACATCACCTCTTACAGTCACCTCTGGTAGCACAACCAGACATGCTAACAGCTTTTTTTTCCAGAGCTGGAGCGCTCATTAACCAGTGGACACCTCGCACTTTAAACTTAAACTAACGAACTCCCCTTACTGTATTACACTTACTTCCCTGTAACACAATGCTTGTAAGTACCTATATGGAATAATAATATATCCCCTATATATTATATATATTCAGGCATCTAAATATAATGAGAATATTCTGTCTAATCCTAAACCTATTCCTAACCCTAATCACAGAAACCAAAAGAAATCCTTTTGCACTTGGTTAAAAAAAAGTGAAACATTAAGTTTTGTTAAAATCACTTTATAAAGTGAAGACTCTTTGGTCCTGTAGTTCAGCCTTGTTTTCTGTTTTTCTCCAAAATGTTTTTTTGTTTTGTTCTAGAAAATGTATAGTACAACTTTTCCCCACCCCCCACACATGGAGATCAACGCACACCCAGCGTAACCTCTCTTTTTCTTTGACTCATTTTTCATCTGATCATCAAAGATCCTCCTAAACCCAGCCATCGCTGCCTTACGCACATCTCTGATGTTAAACATCAAAAGTGTCAGTCGAGCGTAGCCACAAGCGGAGGAGTAATGATTGAATTTAAGTGTGCTGATCTCCCTCCCACCCACTGTGCAGTCTGCTGCTGACTCACCCAGTATCCGCCGAGACCCGTGCGAGTGCTCTGTGTTTGGACCCCACGCAGGAATGGCAGGTGGCAGAACTTGGAGAACACCAGCAGCAGAACCCCCTGCATTCTCTGTGATGCCACCTGCAGGTCGGAGCAGGAACTCGACTTACAGACCAATTACAGAGTCAGTTTGTGCTGCAGCAGTGATTGTTAACTCTTCTTCAGTAAAGCTCCTTTCTTAAAGAGTTCAGTTCCAACCCACATCCAACAAGGTGCAGCATCTACATAACTTTAAGTAAGTTTTTCTTTCATTTTCTGTAATTCAAAGATTAACATGTAAACAAAGTCATTTAGAGTGGTAATTAAACAGTGCCTCAAACATCACACAGCATATTCATAACCATTTCATGTAATAATTTTCTGTGAGGGAGCTTTTACTCTTGCAGAGGCATTAAACTCTTGGGATGTCTGGTTCCTATCACCACCACTGTGAACAAATCTGAAAGCTTCTATAGAATGGTCTTTTTTGTATCAAACCGCTTCAAATAACGTTATGTCTTTACTATTGGAATATGCAGAAGTATGCTTTGCACAATAAATAAGGGCCAATTATGTTCCATAGGGAAAAATAATGGCTTTGACAGACACTGTGCTATTCATTTCCTGCAGTGTGGGGTCTGTTGGTGTGGAGCATAGTCTGTAAAAGTTGAATGAAACATGAGCTGAATTTATTGTATGTCAGTCTAACCAAAATTTTAATGACATATTCAATGAGCTTATCTTTAACTCATCTTCATAACTTCCAAATTTGTCAGATTACACGTAACTCGAGCTAACTGGCCTCTTTTGCTCACTCAAGGTTTCCACCACCTTCCAAATTCAAATTTAGCGCCTGGATCTAACACATCTAATCCTACCAATCAAGGTCTGTTTTAACCGATCAGGTTTAGCAGAACTGAACTTTGCAATAAAAGAGATCTCCCAAAGCAGGGGTTGGTGACATCTGTGCTACACAATAGGAACTAATACACAGCAATGACAAAGCAATTAATTCCATTTCACCCCAGTTCTACTTAGAAGCAGCACCGCACTGACCAGAACATATCCAAAGCGACTAAGAGTGTCCATGCACAGCTCACTCCACTGGTCTGTAAAGAGGGCATCTTTCAGCCTCTTATTGATCATGGAGTTCACCTCCTGAAACCTGTGGGAGGACAGATGAAGACAAAAAAGCAAGAGAGACAGAAGGGCTTTAAAGTGAGACAAGAGATAAACAAGTACATGGAAATACCAGTTCCATCATCAGGTGTGCCCAAACCTGTTCCTTGAGGGCTTTTCTACTCTGGAGATTTTAGTTCCAACCTTTCCAAATACTGCACCTGCTCCAGCCAATTAAAGTCTTTAAGAGCATCTTAGAATTAGAAGTATGTTAAATTAGCACTGGAGCATCTTCACATGGATCAGAGGCTTCCAGGTGCAGGTTTGGACATGCCTGCTGCACAGCAGTATCACCCTGTAGAGGAAAAAATGATGCATCTTACCCAACGATAAACATGTCAGTGCTCCCGTCGCTGACCCGAGGGCCGAACAAGGCGCTGATGTCATCAGGTGGCATCGCTGAGCCAACGTTCCATGTGACAATGTACACCCTGGCAAAGAGAGAACCCAATCATTAACAAGAAAAGCATGTCATTAGCAAGAGAGCCACAATATTAATGAGAGAACGATGACATTAACAAGACAATCACAGCATTAAAAACAGATCCAAGTCATTAACGAGAGAGCCCTCTCAAACCATGTCATTGAAAAACAGAACTATAGCATTAGCAAGCGAAACATGTGAGAAGCAAGAGAACAACATGTTATAATTAACATCAGAACCTCAGAACATCAGAACATTAACAAAAGACCCTGTCATTAATGATAAACACAACATGAAAAAATCTTGTTATTAAGTGAGCTCTTCCAAGGAAAAACAACAAATGTGACATATTTTGTAAAAATCACAAGCATAGTATGGCACTGTTTGATGCACTGTATTTAAAATAAAGGGGTCACTAACATTTATATACAGCATAGTCTGGCTTTTTAATGTAAATGGTTGTACAAAATAAAACAGGAAACAAAATAATTATCCAAAAAAGGGTGGAATGGTTAATATATGGTATATATATATGTGGGGCTCAATAAGCAAAATGTTACTAATATGAGAACCACAACATTAAAGAGAGCAATACATCAATAAGTATCATTAATGGGATAATCACAACATTAACAAGAGAACCATGACATTAATGAGAGCCATGCCATTAATAAGAAAACTTCATCAATAATAAGAACCACAACATTAATAAGCAAACCTCATCATTAATAATAATGTGACATTGATAAGAGAACCTCATCATTAATAAGACAACCATGTCATTAATCAGAGAGCCCTGCCAGTAACAAGCGAACTATGCCGTTAACAAGAGAATTATGTCATTACAAAGAGAACCATGGCATTAACAGCAGAACCATGTAATTAATGAGAGAACTAAGCTATTATTGAGAGAACCCTGCCATTAATGAGAGTGCCATGCCATTAATGAGAGAGCAATGTAATTAAAATAAAAATCATGTAATTAATGAGTAAACATTAAAGAGAGAACAAAGACATTAACAATAAAACCAGATAATTAATGAGAGAACCATGCCATCATCAAGAGAACCACACCACTGAAAGGGGCACATATAATCATAATCAGATTTCTGCAGTTATCCGATTATAAATGGTCATGTAAACACCATACTCCACAACAGACGGTGGATGTCTCGAGATGGCAGCAAAACGCTTTTGGGGAGGCGCTGAAACCAAACACAAAATAAAGGATTTAAATATTCTTCATCTTCTAAATGATATATGTTCATATTTTCAGGTAAAGTGGTGTGATGTTTAAAAAAAAAACGCAGCATGAACTTTTTTGTTTTACATTACGTTTACGTTCTTCTGTGAGCTTATTTGCTGGTTGCAAAGCAGAAATCTGATTACTGCCTGACTCATGTAGACTCAGAGTTTCCCATTATCTGATTACTCAAGTGCGTGTAAACGTGTTGATCGCATTACTGACAAAACCTGATTTTCTGCAGTTATCGGATTATAAAGTGCATGTAAACTCAATGTGAGAACCATGCCAATACCAAGAAAACCACAACACTGACGAGAGCACTACATAATTAATGAGAGAACCATGCCATTAACGAGAAATGTAATTAACTGTAATTAATTAACACATAATTAACAAGAAAAACACATCATTAACAAGAACTACTTCATTAACATGAGAACAACAGCATTAATAAGAGAACCACATTATAGTTCCTCAATAAATGTTTTGTGTGAATAAATTAGGTCTGTGCTCAAAATACCATAATATATACACCATGTACCAAAACGAAAGCTGTAATATATACATACTGGCAGTAATCGCAGTGCAACTGTGGATATATGGGCTTTTTGTGCAGTCTAGTTTTGTTCCATGGCTAGTTTTGCTTTTAGGTTTCCAGTAAAATGTTTAGAAGTTGGCTTGTGTTAACAATAATTCATTTTCCTGTCTGTGTGCTGTTGCATGTTATGGCCATGAACTAGTGTGCATTGCGTCATAGGAATAATAAAGATTATACTGAGGAACGCTTGTAATCAATAGATTCTCGTAACACGTCCACAGCGCTCCTAGCATGGAGATGAGCAGATGCACAATCACAGTAAATATCATCAGGGTTCCTCGTCACGCGCCTGGCAGAGGAGTTTGGGATGACGGAGCACAGAATGCCGTGTGAAATCTGGAGCAGGCAGCGCGGCCGCAAAGCTCCAAACCCATTCTGTCACTCAGAGACAGAGCGGAGATCTGCAGAGCTGATGTGTGAAATCAGACAATCTCCACTCTAATCACTCTACCCTCCGCTGAGGTGTGCGCCCCAGAGACGCCGTGTCCCAAAACAGCATGGCCCAAAACTCACAGGCTCCATTTACAGAGCAGGTTAAACTGTTCCTGTCAGATACACACTAGATTTCTGGCTTTGTAACCTGATCTGATTTGTATTTGGACAAGATGATGGTTTATGATAATCTGCTGGATCATCTTCAAGAAAAAAGCTGATACTTATTGGTTAGGTAAAAATACTTCAGTTAAATTGCATTTATATGAGAATTTTTAATATCAGTATGGGCTGTTAAGCCAAAATTTTTCACACGTACATACTGTTGTATGCAAAAGTCTGGGTGCTCCTGGTCATATGACATTTTGTTAATTTTCTAAGTGAAAATAAGTTCATATCCTCTACAGAGAGAACACGTCTGCACATTTTAATGCACAATTACTGTTTATTAGCATGAAAAAAAACCTAATTGTGGCTTGTGCAAAAGTTTTGAAAAATCTTTGCCTTGCAATCTCCAAAGACAAACACTGGCAGTAGAATGGGTTGTACTGATGAGCTCAGTGACTAAACGTAGTCATAGGATGCCACCTCTGCCACAAATCAGTTAGATCTGCCCCTGTCAACTGTAAGTGCTATTATTGTGAAATGGAAGCACCTAGGAGAATCAACAGCTCAGCCACGAAGCGGTAGACCACGCAAATTCAGAGTGGGGCTAAAGCTCACAGTGCCAATCTGCTGTTGAATCACTCACTTAAGAGTTCCAAATTGCCTCTGGAAGCAACATCAGCAAAAGACCTGCCCAACAGGAGCTTCACGAAATTGGTTTCCATGGCCGAGCAGCTGCACACAAGCCTAACATCAAACTGCACAATGCCAGATGGGGAGGAGTGCTGTAAAGCATGCCGCCACAGGACTCTGGAGCAGTGGAAATGCATTCTGTGGAGTGACGAATCACGCTTCTCTATCTGTCAGTCTGATGGACGAGTCTGGATTTGGCGAATGCCAGGAGAACGTTACCTGCCTGACTGCATTGTGACAACTTTAAAATTTGGTAGAGGAGTGATAATGCTATGGGGTTTTTCAGGGGTTGGCTCCTTTCCCAGTGAAGGAAAAGCTTAATGCTTCAGCAGACCAAGACATTTTAGACAATTGTATCCTTTCAACTTTGTGGGAACAGTTTGGGGAAGACCCTTTTCTCTTCCAGCATGACTGAGCCCCAGTGCACAAAGCAAGCTCCATAAAGGCATGGCTGGTGAGTTTGATGTGGAAGAGCTTGACTGGCCCTCACAGAGCCCTGACCTCAACCCTATAAAACACCTCTGGGATGAACTAGAACGGAGATTGCGAGCCAGGCCCTCTCATCCAACATCAGTGTCTGCCCTCACAAATGCTCTTCTGGATGAATGGGCAAAAATTCCCACAGACAAAATCTTGTAGAAAGCTTCCCAGAAAAGTGGAAGCTGTCGTAGCTGCAAAGGGGGACCTACTTCATATTAATGCATACGCAGTGAGAATGGGATGTCATATAAGCTCCAGTAGGTGTAATGTGTAGGTGATCCAATACTTGTATCCATATAGTGCAGAAAAGATACATAGATATAGAAAGCACAATGGCAGTGACAGCTGAAAAAAAATACAAAGATTATAAAAATGCTGCAAATACGTAAGTTACACCTCGTGGATGACATTATAGTGAGTGTATCAAAACATATGAGCTGCTAATCTGGCTAGTGATTAGTGGAGTATCAAATGTGCTGCATGCAACATTGATTGTTTTTGAACTGCCTTGTGAAACTTTCAAGTTGCATGGAAACTGCATAAAGTGTAAAGCCAGCCTAAGACCACTGATTGTAATCAAAGAATTCTTTCATGATTGGTGACAGCACTTTCATGGCAAAAATCACAGAGTGTAAATCTGCCTTACCATCAAAAAAATCCTCACATGACCCCCCAAGAGAGTATTTGAAATAGCTCAGCCAATGAAAAGGGTTCATACCATTTCTAATATAAATACACTACAGCGAAAGACATTCTTTTGACACAATACAAAATGATTGCTATGGCAACACATTCAGAAAGTGATAGAAAAGCTGTAAATATTTAAGAGCTGTAAAAAGAGAAAGTCTCACCTAAAGCCATCATCCTCAGTGCTTGGCTTCTTGAGCGGAAGCCTGTTGTCTGCTGTGCTGCTGGGGCTCGTCACAGTGGGCTCTGGACTTTGGCTGGGTTGGGGAACAGGGCTGGACTGGGTGCTGTGGTTTTGGTTGGGTTTAGGGATAAGGCTGGGGTGTGTGTTTGGAGTGTGCTGAGTAATGCGGCTGTGCGGTGCTTGAGGGTTAGGGAAAGCTACAGTTTTGCGTAGAGAACTGGGGCTAAGCTGGGTGTTATGGGGGCTCTGTGGGCTGAGGTGAGGCTGGGGTGGCTCCGTAGGGGAATGGGACAGCAGTGAAGGAATAGTTGCAACTGGAGTTAAGGGCAAAATTGCAGGAGGGTCCACAGTTCTGGAAGGTTTAACAGTAGGCCTGGGTCGGCTGATGCTAACAGAACCAGCAACAAAAGCCTTAGACGCTGGGCCTTCCCGATCCAGTTGGGATGAGTCAGATAGCTGAGCAGTGCCTAAAGCTGGAGGGTTTCCAACCTTCTCCATGGGGGAGGTCCGGGACGGCAAGTTGGACACTGGGGATGGAAGAAGCCCTATAGCTCCTGTGCTTCTTTCCAAGAATGAGCTTTGGCTGGACTGGACTGGATCCATCGACCTTCAGAGAGAGTATTCAGAGAGGAAAAGGCCGGAAAAAAACAATGAATGAATGAAAGGAGGTAATTTAAACATTAAGGATACAAAATACAATTTTTGATTTTCAAAGAATCTCAAAGAGGTCAAGATCCAATATGATTTGTGCCTTTGCACAAAGTTATGAAACAGTGCAACTGAGCAAAAAATAATACTACAGAAGATTTAAAAGGCCATGCTCAGTGAAATTTTTTTACATAAACAAATTATAAATCTATAAATTTCAGATTGTTAGATCATGTTCTTAAATAGCAAAGTAAACGTGACAAATGCATTGAAAGACTGTCTTTTGAGATATCAGTACTGCAATTCCTTAGTCCTGTTCGTAATTGACTGCATCGCAAAATGCAATGGAGGACATAACAGCTGATACAAAACCACTGATACAACCGCCTTGTTAGTTTCATGCATAATGAAAGGAATTCATTTGTCCAAATGCTATTGCACTTGTTAAACGTTGAAGCCCTAACAGCTTTCCCTGCAGGTCTTGAGGTGGGTTTCCTTTATCTAGTTACAGGACTGCATAGACGTACTGCATACTGCAGGTGGTTTTGTCTGACGTTATCTGAAGTTACCTGACGTATCAATTTTCTGTTTCTATTTGTGCTGAAGTAGAATCTTAGTAATGTTAGTTGCAGCATAAAATAAGTAATTTCTTAGCAACCGGTGCTCAGTGAAATGATGTAGTCATTGTGAAAATCATGCTCTTTTCAGACCAGGTCCTTCTATGATGTAAACTAACAAGACTGCAAAACGAGAGCACCCATGAGTGAGTGCTCAGTGCCTTGTGCGTAATTTAGCTAAACAGCTAAAACCAAGAAATTAAACATGTTTCTATTTTTTTGTGGGAACTTCCTATAATTTTTGAAATCAGAAAGATATAAATGAAATATCAATGAAAATTACTAATATCTTTAGTTTTTTTTTTACAGCAAAAAGGTTTTTGGCAATTGGACACTAATATATACGCTACTGAGTGCTAACTGGTTAGTATTACTGCTACGGAGAGCTGATTGATTAGCATTACCAATACCGAGTGCTGAATGGTTAGCCCTATTGCTACTGAGAGCTGCTTTGTTAGCATTACTTCTACTGTGTGCTGATTGGTTGGCATTACTGCTACTGAGTGCTGATTGGTTAACATTACTGTTACTGAGTGCCGATTGGTTAGCATTACCGCTACTGAGTGCTGATTGGTTAGCACTGCCGCTACCAAGTGCTGATTTATTAGCATTACTGGTACTGAGTGCTGATTTGTTAGCATTACCGCTACTGAGTGCTGACTGGTTGGCATTACTGCTATTCAGTGGTGACTGGTTGGCATTGAGAGCATGAGAAAGTCCTCTGGAGTTTAAAAGTGTTTAAATATTTTTTTAACGGTGCATTTTTCTGTATAAAAATGATTTAGCATTTACAAACCACGATTTTGCACAAAAAGCTCCATAGCAACCCATTCGTTTTAGACTCGCTCGAGCACGCCCTCTAGTGTTACTGAGTGGCAGTCCTCCTCAGTAGAAATTCACTGCTGTTATCACAAATAACAGCTGAGTAGAACGCTTCCCTGTCAATCAGACTGTTTAGGCGTAACTAACTGCTGTATAATGTGCAGCCCTGTTGGACAGAAAGCTTTCTCTTTCGATGGGAATGTGAGGCAGGTGAGCGCAGCACAGGCAGAGGAAGGTGAGCTGAATTAGTATGCCCTTCACACCCCTGCCCCTCCTCCCTCGCACACAGACTGTTGCTGTCTGCAGAAGTGTGTGTGTGTGTGTGTGTGTGT
>JAILXH010120465.1:4205-19318 GCA_023558415.1 Piaractus mesopotamicus
CCTGACTCCTCTCAGTCGTTGTGCACAAAGCTCTGGGATCATATTTTCCCTTCTGACTTTCCAGTCATGGTTTAGTTTACAGAGCTTGCAGGTCACACACAAACACATATGTTCACAAGCACACTTACAAGTATGTCAAAAGACATTTGCAGACTCCTGTATCGCATTTCTCAACTCCATCATCAGGTACGCTATGAAACACTTCTTCTCGGTTGCCATTATGCACAATTTCTCAAACGCCGGTTGCGCATTAAAAACAACTCAGTTGTTATTTAAAGCAACACATTCAGCCTTGAATATCCCCTCAGCCTTCCGAAAGATTTATGCAACGCTTGGTTTATAACCTGATACTCTCTTAAAGATATAAACTGTATAAACTGCTTTAAAACTATCTGCTGAAAGTACATAAAGTATTTGACATGAATCTTTAATGAGCTCAGGTTTTTAAGGTTTTTAAACTTTTACTGCTGAAAACAGCCTGTTCTTTGTATTAGAGATTTGATGTCCCTTATATGTCCTGCAGTGCAGTACGTTTTTTTCAGGATCATCTGATCATCATCTGATTTGTTGTTGCTGAACAAGAGCTCTTCTTGCTTGCCTATCATTTATTAACTGGTTTTTGGGTTAGCATTTGAGAGCTTGGTTGGTTGTGGTTTAGACAGGCAGCTTGCATTTTAGTGCTACAGTGACCTCCAGTACTGTTAGTGGTATCTGACTCTTTAACTGCTGTCTTTTTACTGTTCCATCATCTGTATGGAGATTCTTCTTTGATGTTTAGTTTTGTGAAAATAAACATGGTTTCTTTTAAGTTTAACTTGTCTAAAGATTTGGAATTCAGGAATGTTTAATGATATATCTTGAAGTTCTAAAAGGTAAAAAGATGTATCAGAGGGATCAAATTATGGGGTTGCATATGAATAAGAAAAACATGTATAGTTTTATCACAGCTTTAAGGAACACTGTAATGCATTGTTGTGTTATATGTTTAGGGGGGATTGATTACTTTGGCAATGGTTTAAGATCAAATTCAACATTCGTCTGAGTATTTTAGCATGACCGTGTAAAGAGTCTGCCTAGCAGTTCTGTGCTAATGAGTTTGTCTCTGCCTGACAGATTGTTTCACGGCCTTCGTAACATGTCTGTTCAATCTGTGTTGACATTCTGTTATTCTTGTATGTTTGTGTGTCAGTGTATCCACAGAGACCTGGCAGCCAGAAACATTCTCCTCACCCAAGGTAGAGTGGCCAAGATCTGCGACTTCGGACTTGCCCGTGACATCACTACCGACTCCAACTATGTAGTAAAGGGCAATGTAAGTGTTTATCATTTCCAAAAGAGATCAAGAATATATATATATATATACACACTGCTCAAAAAAATAAAGGGAACACTCAAATAACACATCCTAGATCTGAATGAATGAAATATTCTCATTGAATACTTTGTTCTGTACAAAGCTGAATGTGCTGACAACAGCATGTGACACTGATTGTCAATCATTGTTGCTTCCTAAGTGGACAGTGTGATTTGACAGAAGTTTGATTTACTTGGAGTTATATTGTGTTGTATATAAGTGTTCCCTTTATTTTTTTGAGCAGTATATATACTGTTTCACCATGGTAAATTTAGATACAGATTGCACAAGAACTTGACTGGAATGACTAATTAATCTTTAAGGTGATGGCATGGCCTAAAGCCAAGCTACACTACTGAAGATCCAGACTTGCCTCCAAATCTATACTTGAGCTATATAAAACAACAAACCCCTGCAAGAATGTGGAAAGTAGGCTAGACATTCTTTTCAAGTCAAAACATACTTGTATGACCAAAATAGTACAATACACTGGTAGGTTAAAGCCTGTGTGCTACTGGTAAGTTAATATATGTGTGTTGCAAGAAACAATAAGTGTGTGTGTCCACGCATGCCTGCATGAGAATGCCTGCGCATCTCTGCTTGTGTGTATATATTTGTGTATGAGCATGCCTTTTCGCAAGTGCTACAGCAGACACTTTGAACTACTACACTCTTAAAAGAGATGTGTTAAAAAATAACACACTCTGTCTCTAACTAGACACATCAGTGAGTTCAGTTGGAGACCACACAATTTGTGTTACGTTTAACACTAAATGTGTTGAAATATTTCTATAACTTGTTACGGATAACACATTTTGGGTTACTTTAAAAAAGTGTAAAAATGGGGAACACAAGTTAGTGTGTTGTTATTTAACACATCACTTTTTAGAGTGTATTCTTCTTTTGTGTTTGGGCAGGCTTCGTTAAAGCCAGGCAGGTGGTGCAGGCAGATGCCTGTTTTACAAATGCCCACCACTGGTATTTAACCAGTGAGATTCCTCTAACAAAGCAATTAGGCCTTTTAAAAGCATTTTAAGACTTTCATGCATAAAATTGTGCATTAAGAGGCTGGTTTGGATCTGTCTTGTGCAGGCCCGTCTCCCGGTGAAGTGGATGTCTCCCGAGAGCATCTTTGAGTGTGTGTACACGTTCGAGAGTGACGTCTGGTCTTACGGCATCTTACTGTGGGAGATTTTCTCTCTGGGTATGTCTTAATTATCCACTGCAAAAGTATGTATCAAACTTTTTCAAGGGAGCAATCAAAATACCCTAAGAGACAAGAAGACTTTTTATAGACTTGGCACAAAGCCTAACCTTGTTTAAATGCTGGGGCTTTTCAGGGAGCAGTCCTTATCCAGGTATGCCTGTGGACTCCAGATTCTACAAAATGATTAAGGAAGGCTACCGAATGGATTCGCCTGAGTTTGCGCCAAGTGAAATGTGAGTTTCTGTGTCTGTGTGCTTCTGTTTGTGTGCTTTGCTTGGCTTGTTGGTCTGCTGAGGAGTTGTATTTACAGGACTTGGAACATATTTTCCAGTGGCAAGACATGACAAGATTAGATAATGCTGATTAATAAACCTCAAATCTGATCTCATATGAGAAATATGTAGTTGACAAGGAGAGTATTGGTGTGTGTGTGCATGAGTTTTGTGTATGAGTTTATGAGTATTGTGACACATTTTATTTAGGTATGAAATCATGCAGTCGTGTTGGGATGCAGAACCCTTCAAGAGGCCGTCTTTTGGCAAGATAGTGGAGAAGATTGAACAGCAAATCTCAGACAGCACCAAACATGTATGTCATTTACAGACACACATAGACCCTGACCGCATATGTTCATAGATCCATTATTCTTCATTCGCTGATCCAATGACTTTTGTCCTTATGCTTCTTCCAGATCTATCTGAACTTCAGCTCCAGGTTGCCTGTAGTAACAGGGCCCCATGAGGACACCAGCTCTCAACACCCGCTCGTCAACTTAGTTGGAAGTAGCCACAGTGCTCCCACCCAACCTCTACTGACCAGTGACGATGTCTACCTAGAGGGGACAGCTTCCAGGCAGCCACGAGTCTGAAGAACCCCACCGAAATCTTCCTGTAGTACATGCTGATGCGTCCAGATCTGTATTGGTCACCCACTGAGACTTCACAGCCTTCAGTCAGACCCAGGGAGCATGCAAGGACTCGAGTGGAACGACTGAAACCCTGACTGAGTTATTAGGGCGGAAAGCAGTCATATCATCTTCTCACTCTCTTCTCTTACCAGTGTACATAGTGCCCCCCCACCAGAAAGGGGATGGACAGCTTTCAACATTTTTCCCATTCCTTTGACGCAGCAGGATCATGGGACATGGAGTTTTAGAGAGAGTTTTACATTTTCCTATGTCCTTTGATATTCTGCTAGAGCTAACACTGTGGCACCTTCACTTCTGCTCAACGGACTTAACCTGGTCCTTCATGGTACGGTTCTTAACTTCATAAAGGTACTGGGGAACAGAGATTTTCATGTGTAAAATTGTGTGAAGTCAAAATTTTAAGTTATGGATTGTATGACTTCATTCTTGATTATTAGGACTTGGTCAGAGAGGCACATTGATGATCAGTGGTTTTGAGGTGTGTTCTCAACCAGCACTATGTATTTTCTCACCAAGATGTTTTCTTTTAGCTTCAAACTGGACTTTTGCTTTACCTTTTCAAAAAGACATGTTTGCGCTGTGTTCAGTATAATGGCTGTGGGCAGCTTTAGCACACTGTCTCAGTATTAGTCAGCTACATGTATTTGACTATTATCAGTACAGTTTTGATATTGTTCTTGGCCGATATTTAAATAGCAAGATGAAGTAGATGTTATTTTCCTCTCTGAGGCCTATCTGCAGTTTCAGTGGCTGTTATTAATAGCTTTACAAAAACACAATAGCTACATAAACCAAATATTAATGGCTCATTTCACTCACATAATTCCTTCATTTATCAAGTAGTCATTTGTTTGTTAGCTAATTCTTCGGCTGTTCCTGTAGTTATAATGTAATGACAATATTTTCTTTTTACTGTGGACTTGATGTCTGCACTTCTGGTCTCTGTTACCATTAACTTCTATTTCTTATTCTCAATATTACTTTCATTCAACCAATTTAAGGTGCATCTCAGTGTGCTGAAGTGCAAGATATGCTAAAGGTCTTTTGCCCTTTGTTTACTTTTAAGAATTCTCTATGTTGAGTAACGTTTCTGCTTTAAATTCAGTATTATGCTTGGTTTGTTTTATTGAAGGATTTTGTCAAGTATTTTATAAACCAAATTCGACACGGTTCTTTGGGCCACCCAAAGACAACGTAGTAGTCGCAAACTGGAGGAGTCATCAGACTCTAAATAGGGTTCTAAGTAGGCTTGTGTTTGAAAGATCAGTTCACATTCTACTTGAAACATAAGTTTTCATCCACTTACCTGTGTGTAGAGGTGGCTGAATGATCAAAACCCTACTGTGCATCAACGATGAATCTTATACACCTTTAGATACATTTTAGGTAGCTCTGCGTCGACTTCAGACTTAGTTGAGAAGCGAAGTAGCTTTTGTAGCAGTAGTCATTTTGTCAACAGCAGACAGTTGAGAGTGACGAAGAGCTGGAATAATATGTTTTTGTACATTTGTACAATTCTATTTTTTTTTTGCTAAAGCTTATTGCTGTAAGGTATTATATTGTATCTTATGCTATGTTTGTACATAAAGCAGTCTCAGTTTTTTTGTTATCATGAACAAGTGTCTCAAAAATCTTCGCTCAAGGTTGATTATTAAGGTCAGGACATTAGGGTTAGGCTTAGAGTTAGAGACGTTCCTGGGCGTTTTCTTGACAAAAGCAAAGTTGAACTTTTTTTCACAGTTCTCAGCAATCAACGTTCAGACCTTTTACACTTTTTTTTTTTTTTTTCATAAAACACCAACTGTTGTGCCTCACGGTTAAACCTTAGTGTAGAACTTTGCTCTTTTGCCAATGAGAATCGAGCTGTTGAAGAAGGAGCCAATAGAAAGCTTCTGCTGCTTTAGAATCGGGTGCCAATGGAGTGCGTGCTCTCCGTTGGAGCGTCCAGTGGGAGACATCTCAGTGGATGTTCCAACGGAGGGGTAGCTGTTCTGAAGGAGAGCCAATGAGAGGATTTCTTGGTGAAGGTGTAGCTAATGGGATTCTCATTTCTTGTTGACCTTCCAATGGGCAAAGAGCAGACTCACGTTAGAGACTGAGGGTCAGTGGAATCTTAAAGGAATACACCAACATTTTCCGCTGCACCTGTTTGTTACACAAGCATTTAACACGGACTGTAATTTTGTTTCCCTGTACTTAGAAAAAGAACATGTTGACTCATATCTAATAGAGGCCTGTGGGCAGGTGATAAAGCAGCTGCCCATTAGCTTCTGTTTTAAGAGGTTTTTCTCACTACAGGGAAATGCCTGAATTATTATCAGTGGTAACTGAGTGTATGAGAAAGATGCAGCAGAGAGAGATTAGGTTGACAAGCGCTGAAGTATTCACTTAAGATAATGAACTACAGACTGAGTGATTCAGACTATGTCCTGACAACCGTTACATTAGTAGTCAGGACACCTGGTCAGTAGCCAGTTTCCCAGCTTTCTCTCTCTCTCTCTCTCTCTCTCTCTCTCTCTCTTTCTCTCCTTCTCTGTTCTTTGTGTCCAGCTGCTTCCTCCGGCGGAAGTGTCACCTCCAGGGCGGCTGATCTGGGGAGTCCCAGCCTCGCTCTCTCTCTCTCCCACACTTCCCTCTCTCTCCCTCTTCCCACACTGCGACATTGTTCAGAGGGGGGCATCTGGCTGAAGCTGCTGTCTGTGCTTGTGTGTGCGCACATGTCCTTGTGCGTGTGGTCGGTGTAGCCTAAATGCAGGTCATTTTTGCTGATAAGAGCACTGATGGTTCCTCCAATAGAGCCGCTATCCTTTAACGACCGCTTTGTCGAACACACTGTACGCCACAAACTGACGTTCAGCCACCGGTTTGTGGGTATAACGTCACTCCCTCCACACTTTCACTTGCTCTATGTAAATAAAATGTGTAAATGATACCGTCATTCTTTTTATTTTTTGTTTTGTTTTGTTTTTTTAGGGCAATGTGGTACGTTCTTGCTTATGCTGTAAACTTTAAGTGCGACTCTTTTTTTTTTTTTTTCATTGTGGAAGTTTTCATACTCTTTCATACTCACTTTATCCATCGCATAGAAGTTACTCTACCAGTTCTTCGTCCTTGTCATGGTTCTTACTTAAGAGATTAATTGCCTGTAGCAAGTATACTTCAGTACACATCTGGTACAGCTGGTATGTATTTTACATCTAATCACATGTACACCTATGTAACTTCGACATATGGTCATGAAGCTTGGTAATGAAACCGTACTCTCATGCATGGATTATCTCAGTAGGTCTGTTTTCGGACTAATGACAATAGAGGTATTTTTGCCCCTTGAAGAGAAGGTTCGTTCTGTGCATTTCATTATTGTATATTTATTTTACAATTTATATTTTACAAAAAACATTTGAGAAGTTGTATTGTGTAAAACCTGTCTTGTGTGTCTGTCATGTCTTATTACTCTACACTGTAAATAAACAACTGAAATATAACTGTTTTGTCCTTGGTCGTGGAGCAAAACAGGAAAAAAAGTGTTTTTCTAATGCAAATGTAACCAAATGTTGAACCCATAAACGGGCTCTTCTTGTCACTATTAGTTCTTGTATTCTGTTTTTGGAGTTTTAGTGCAACTCCAAGCATTTCTGTCAGTGTTTATCCTCTGACAGACCCTATCCTCAGTGTCTCTGGTGTATTTTTGTGGGTGGTTTTGTGGCATATTGCTGGCCATCTGTGGCCTAGTGTTGAGCAGTTGGATGCCTGGAGATTTGTTTCAGCAGTGGCCCTGTTCAGAAGAGAAGGCCGTCTGTGTAAAAACACTGGATTTTGATCGTCCTTATGCCCAGTGGGTCATGTATTGTACAGCCATATTTCCTGAGTCAAGTGGCTACTGGATCTAAACCAAGACTGGACATCTGCTCCTAACAGGCACAGCAGAGACAGCTCATGTTTTGGTCACACTTGCCACTAATGGTGCACTCAGATGATCCTCATAAACTTTCAAAGTTTACTAAAAAAAAGATTGGACTCAAAATAGGCAACAAAACTCATGGTAAACTCAAGGTCTCAGGGCAGTCATCGTCAACTCATAATCACTACCAGGTTGCACCAAATAGTAACTACCACTTCACTATCAGGTTGCAGCAGACAGTGATGCCCTTGTCATCACTTACTATTGTGGGGCAGTCGTGGGCTGGAGGTTAGGGAACCAGCCTTGTGACCGGAAATTCGCCGGCTCAATCAGTACGTGACTGTGTGTGACTGAAGTGCCCTTGAGCAAGGCACCTAACCCCCAACTGCTCCCCGGGCGCAGTGGATAGGGCTGCCCACCACTCCTGGCAAGTGTGCTCACTGCCCCCTAGTGTGTGTATTCACTAGTGTGTATGTGGTGTTTCACTGTACGGATGGCTCAAAATGCGGACGTGATATTTCCCTGTTGTGGGACTAATAAGGGTCTCTTAATCTTAACTTTTTGCCAAGCTGTTCTACTTTGGTATAAAGTGACAAACTCAGAGAATGTACTGACTGGTGACACGTCACAACTCATAAACATGAACGTGAACGAGTTTACCTCTAAGTGTGTCTTTGTTAGCTGGCCGAGTGCAACGTCCTTGAGGTGAACTCGGAAGTTCATTTGAACGCTCCATCCCATGTTTCCATGTTCAAAACAAGTTGTCATATCTCTAGCCAGTGTGTTGTCTGATAACACGTAAACACCAATCAGACGGTCTTCATAAACTCATAAATTCGTACATTTCCGAATGTAAAACAATGAAGTTGCACTTGAATGGTTGACAAAGTCCTAAACACAAGTGGTAAACTTGGCAAGTTCCATGCAACCCAAGTTTATGAGTTGTGATGAATCACCAGACAGAAGATCCTCTGATTCAATGTGCACAGCAGACCGAGCTGGCACGCAAATCGTTCATGTGATACATTTACCAATGTCTTAATGTAAGAATGTTCTGTTTTCACAAGTTGATGAAAACGTACCAAAATGATGCTCTTTTCCTTCCTTTCAACCTTACTGTGTTGCATTGTCAATACTTGTTTTGAGCTATAGGCCTTGAGCGGGCTCTCTGCTGTCCCTTCTTTTGTGTGTGGTCTTCTTTGGCAGAAGAAATGTTTGCTGAAAAGTCCCATCTCTGCTGCTCCATATCCGGTCCTTATGAGTCTCCCAGCGCAGTCCGGGCTCATTGTTTGCTCATCCATCTGATAAGACGAGAAGGATTTCCCACTATTGAAACCTGCTGAAAACACACAGTGAGTAAGCAGCACCTGAGGATCCCGCTCAACTCACCAACCAGCTGAGAGTGGCTGAACTCACCAGCACTAGTTGTGTTTTTTGAAACACCTGCATAAACCTCTAGTTCTTTTTTTGGACCACCGGCCTTTCACTGAATATTTTCTATTGAGGGTTACTTCTTATTTGGAGTTGATAAGAAAACCTCCAGAGGTTAACACGGTCAGTACCTGTGCCAACAGGAAAAAGCAAAATATTCATGCTTTTAAGAACTTTTTTGTTCCCAGAAAGGGCCGGAACCTGCAATCATGGAAATTTGTACAAGGAATCACTGGTTGCAAACAGTCTCCAAACACTGATCTAGGTTCATCTAGAATCTGCTGCCTGGTCATAAATCAGAAAAGCCCTGAAAAGCAAAGACTATAGATCAGCATTGTTTGACAAATATGACTCATACGACAAGAGAGTTCCTCTTCTTCCAGTGAGTCATTTGACAAACGTGTCAGACTTGATAGATGAGTTGACTGGAGCTATAATACAGGATTACTTAAATGACTTCAAAGTGCAGATTCATTTTTCAGTAATTAAACTTAAGACTTATAATTCCGAAATTACTATAAACTGTTTGTTAACTACTATTAAAGTAATATGTAAGGAATTGAAAATTAGCCACATTTGAAGCTTCATACACATTGAATATATCCGTTTGATTGAGTACTGCATTCATATGCGAGGTTGTTAAACCCATTGTGCTTCTCTTGAATAATATTCGACTGTTATCTTGCTTGGCAACTGTAGATTTTCTGTTAACAAACTACAAGAACTGTGCATTGTATTGTTATTAATAGCAAAATAAATGATTAGTTATACACTGATGTGCTTTATTATATTGTATTTTATCTCCATTTTATGAAAGCAATAAGCCAATAAGAGGACTGTTTGCATTTTATGCCTAACAAAACCACTCTGAAGGAAATTTTAAGATTCTAAATTTTAGAATTTTAGAGGGGAATTTTTCAAACATTCTGCATAATTAAATGGTTGAGATGTAAACAAAGTCTATCAGAGTGGTTTGGTGTAAAAAGTTGCATTCTAGAGAAACTTACCCAGAATTGTTCACAGTGATGGTGATGAGAACCAGGCATCCGAAGAGTTAAATGTCTGAAAGCTAACGGACAGAAACCTATTACGTGAAATGGTTACAAATATGTTGCCTGATACCTGAGATATTGTTATACCACATTTTTGGGGGGCTGAAATGTATTTTTTAAAGTATGTTTATGTCAGAGAGGTCGGCCTACATGCAGGACGTTCTGTGGTCTTTGCGTTATGAGGTCACGTCTAGGGACAACTTGTTAAATGTTTAGTGCTGGATTATGACAAAAGCCACTGTAAACAAGAATACGCCGCCATTTGAAACCAACCCACAAATTTCTCTAGTCCATGCTTTTTGTGTCCAGAGTAACACAAGCAAAACGCTATTGGAAGCTAATGAAAATGTTTTTTTGGGGAAACTTTCATCCATGAAAACTTTCCATCCATGTACTAACGGCAAGCTTGTTGTTCATCTGACAGTATTGATGAGTTACCTTCACCCCTTACTTTGAGCTCTGGCTTCAAGAGGTGTTGGATTTGTTTAGAAATGTCATAGGCAGTTTGTTCCCACTGTAATAAATCTACGTTCCCACCCACATTTTGTCACAAATTTCTCATGGTTATCCCCAAATGTTCTTGTTAAGAGATCACGAGACTAGGCGTTCTTTGGCAAAATAGTACCCAAATAATTTTTTTTATACTTACATAAACTTTTATATATACTTTTATATTTACCACATTTCCACCACTATAAACATTACATATAAAACTCAGTTCCACTGGTTGTTTTTGAATGCACTTTTTAAAAAGATGGTTCTTCAAGGGTTCTTAAGTAAAGGCAATGGTTCTTTTTCTATGCATGGTGCAATGGTTCTTCAAATTGATGGAGAATGTGCTGTATATGGTTCTACATAGCACCATTTTGAAAATGGCTCTATATAGCACCAAAATGGGTTCTTCTATTGTTACAAGCTTGACATCATAACAATAGAAGAACCTTTTTTTGGTGCTATATAGAACCATTTTCGAAAAGCTTCTACATAGAACCATATACAACCCTCCTTCTCCATCAATCTGAGGAATTTCTCCATGCAAAGAAACCATTTAAGTATGGACAGGTTCTATATAGACTCATGGTTCTAAATAGAGTCTTTACTGAAGAGCCCTTGAAGAACCATCTTTCTTAGAGTGTAGGATAATAAAATGGCTATATTTGTCTAGTAGACATCATGACCCCCTATCACCACCACTGTAAAGAAGCTTCTCTACAATGTACCATTTTACATTAAAACCACTCGAAATGGCTTTTTGGAAAAAAAATATCCTAGCATTGAGTGGGTTATTTCTTTTTATAAGCATTAAGATTTCCCTTCACTGGAACTAAGGGGTCTAGGCCAACCCCTGAAAAAGCAACCCCCTAGCAAACTCCTCCACCAAACTTTACAGTTGGCACAATGCAGTCAGGCAGGTACCGTTCTCCTGGCATTCGCCAAACCCAGACTCATCCATCAGACTGCCAGAGAAGTGTGATTCGTCACTCCACAGAATGTGTTTCCACTGCTGGGGCCAGTGGTGGTGTGCCTTACACCATCTGAAGCTTGGCATTGTGCTTGGTGATGTAAGGCTTGCATGCAGCTGCCCGGCCATGGAAACCCATGGCATGAAACTCCTGGCACACAATTTTTGTGCTGAAAATGACAGAGGAGTTTTGGAAGAGCATTGCATTGGCGACTTTTAAGCGCTATGCTCCTCGGCACTTGGCGACCCGCACTGTAACTTTACGTGGTCTGACGCTTCATGGCTTCATGGAGTTGCTGTGGTTCCTAAACACTTTTCAATGATATAACTCACAGTTGATCATGGAATTTCTAGGAGGGAAGAAATTTTGCGAACTGACTTGCCACAACGGTGGCATCCTATTACAGTACTATGCTTGAATTCAGTGAGCTCATTAGAGCGACCCATTCTTTCACAAATGTTTGTAAAGGCTGCATGGCTATGTGCTTGATTCTATACACCTGTGGCAATGGGACTGAATGAAGCACTTTAATTCAGTGATGAAAAAGGCTGTGTCCATTGTGAATTTGTCCATAAAGTGTATCATCGCATGTCCAAACCAAAAATGTATCTCTAATTTTTTTTAGTAAAATTTTTCTGCATCATTTGAAAACAGCAGCTGCTCTTTACAACTGAAATGATCTAAATTTACTTGAAATAAAATGGAGTTACCTGAACTTACATTAAAAGTTAAGGACATTTTTGCCTTCTTTTGTAGGTTACCATTTCGGAGATGTGCTTTCTTTTTTATTTTATTTATTTATTTATGTATTTGTTTATTTATTTATTTATTTGCACAACAATGATATGCATCTCTCTAAATCTATTTGTTCAGTTCCTCTCAAGTTCACAAAGACACAAATACAGACTCATTCTCTCCACTTTCCAGTACTTAAGTTTGGCAGGAATGGCTGGGAGTCAGCCGATCCTGCTCGCTACAATAGTTCCATTGGTAGCATGCATTGCTCACGCAGGCTGCAGGCTGGAAAAGGTGCAGAAGTACAAATGTTACTTGTGTACTCTCCAGCAAGTGACACTGCACTGGGGGCAGTTCGACTGCATGTGATGCCCTATAAAGAGTGACCCCCTTAAAACCAGACTTTACATTTGTGTGTGCGTGTGTGTCGAGAAGTGAGAGCGAGGAGGGTTAGAGGGCACTATATGTGTGGTAGAGGCAGTTTCAGTGGTGGCTGTTATAGGTTAGCTACTGCATGTGTGTGTATGTGAGGGAGAGAGAGAAAAAGTGGTCTCCGTTAATGAGTATGTCACCTTCTCGTGGTTTCTGTGGCCTCGCTGACAGTTTGACCTCCGAGTTGGGTACAGAACAGAGGAGAAGAGAGATGGACGGGGGTTAGAGGGAGGGGAAAGGAGAACAGCAGTGAAGCAAGATGGAGTGATGAGATTAAGAAAGCTGATGTGCAGGAGTGCACACCAATTGGGCGGATTTCACAAGAACATCGCAAGCTATTCTAGCTTTACATAATCTACATTAACTGCACTTATGTAACAGTCGGTTCTTTTCCACTTCATTGTGCTCACACAAGTTGGGACAGTGACTCACTTCCAGATAACAGATAACATCATTGCGTGAATGTCTAATCTCTATGGTCTGTAACTTCAATACAAAGCCAGTCTTGGGGTCAAAATAGCTAATAATAATTGAAAGTCAATAGCTACTTACGGGCATTCTGCAAGAAGAGTCATGCTCATTGGTGACTACTAGCTTCCCTTGTTCGTTAGCTACGTTTGGTTGTTCTATTCCATGAAAACAGAAGTTGTGGCTCTTTGTTTTGAAGCTACACACAAATACCAAAGTCCAACAGCTTCACCTACAAAGACTAACTTACTCAAGACCTGAGAAAAAAATGCACAGCGGACATTTTCAAATGTCAGCGGCTAAGGAAACCTGCTGTTCCCCCTGGAATCAAGGTAAGAAACGTTGGTGAGTGAAACAAATTAGTCATCATTAGCCACTGTTCATATATCACTGTTAACCGTTAGCTTACAGACTGTCTAGAGGTGGCCACACAATAAAATAACTGTAAACTACAGCTGCTGCTAGCATTAGCCTTGTTGAACAGCTTTAGCTACAGGCTAGTAACTACAAAAGCACATTAGTTTGTGTGCATTGATCTTAGTTGAGAATGCAGTTTTGAAAGGAAAGTGATCCTGGAGTAATAGTTTATACTAAAAATGCATTTTAGGCCAAAACTTTATAACAAATCCATCACAAAGCAACACATTCATAACCATTTTGTGCAATAACTTCATAGGACGTAGCTTTTAGAGCCATTAAGTGCTTCGGACGTCTGGTTCCTAGTATAATGGTGAAAAATTCTATAAATATAAATTTCTCTAGAAAGGCACATTTCACACCAAACCACTCTGAATGATTTTCTTTACATCTAAACCTTTAAACAACTGAGTAATTTTGCAATATCGATGGAGTTTTAATACTAAAATGCTTTTGGGAAACAGGGCCCAGCTGATTTATCTTCCCTCAACATACAATGCATCCCTAAAATGCAGTCAACGTAAAATGATGCATGCAAAACCTCCTATGTTACCGGGTGTGTGCAGCAAGGAGCAGCAGCACGCACAAACTTTATTTTCACAGTGCTTTTGCTGTCTGCCACTACAGAAACATTCATAAAAGTCATTAGGCTTGAAGAGTGGATAGTGAGGCATTGGCTGACTAAATGACCCCCTGACGCCAGGCCTGGAAGGAGGTATTGGCCATGGTAAGGTATGAAATGCGATAGCAGGGTGTGGGCAACATTCTACATTCCTGTTAGGCCTTTGGCAGAGCTAATGACGGTTAATTACTGAGAAACCACAAAGACTATTTAGCCACTCCTGTATCGTCACTGTTAAACCAAGCGAAGCAAATCTTACAGCACAAGAACCCTCAAAAGTCCTCATTAATGACCACACTCCACACTTACTTCAACGGGAAATAAACAGGAACAGGTCATGTATTACATAAATTGTTAAATGGTGCCAACATAATTATTTTGGCAAGTATCAAGAGTTGCAGTTAAATTCTCATGTTCTCAGTGCCCCTCCTTTGGGTGTTCATCCATTTTTTTCTAGTATGAATTCCAGAGTTACAGTTTGGAAAGAGATGGCATGAAACCACTTCTTCTTTTCTGATAATGATACCGAGACCTTAAGTATCGGCTGATTTTAATGCTGATCTGATTTGTTTACACTTGAAAACTACATGAGCTACTTTTCATCAAATCACAATAGACTGAATGTGATATAACATTTATGACATGGTCATGAGGGCATCTCTGAACATCTCCTGATGCCTCATAGTGAACTATGCAGTTGTACTCCAGTATGGGTGCATGTTCACAGGCCAGTCTGGGAAATGACTGCAGCACAACTGTTCCAGCCTGCGGTGAGCGGGATGGGTCACCATGTGATGCTGACTTATTAGGGGCCGTTATTGTCTTCTACTGCCTCGGGCTGTTTTGCGAGAACTTTTAACAGTGCTGAAAACTTGGAGTGTGGAGGGGGGTGGGCTGTGTGGTGTCAATGTCAGCAGAACTGAGTGGTTTTGTGTGTGAAAGAAAGTGAGAGATAGAAAGAGAGATAGAGGGGGAAAGGAAAGAGAGATAGAGATATTAGGGGCGTTTGTGGGTCTTTACATGTGTGTGTGTTTGAGTGTGTTATGTACAGGGGGTCCGCTCAGGTTGCTGCCACTTCCTGCTTTCTTCCAGCTGCTGAGGAA
>JAILXH010120494.1:0-10029 GCA_023558415.1 Piaractus mesopotamicus
GGTAGCTGAAGAGGCACAGAAGGAGTTCATCCTAGAACCACCAACCAATTACTTTTGCCAACTTTTCCCCTTAGGCTGAAACTGCCTTCTCTCCTTCCAGCATAAACGCACTCTCATCTGATTGAAGGAAAGACTTGGGGACCAAATCTTAGATGCCAATCAAAGTGTCTTTCTAAGACAACCAAACCACAATTCCACCATGTTCCTCACATCAAATAAATTTAGTGAGGATTCATAGATTTACTTCGAATACAGCTTGACATCTTTACAGGGACTAAGTACAGTCCATCAGAGTAAGCTCTGAGGTCCATTAAAATATTCTTACATTTAACATTTAAAATGAGGACTTCATCAATTTTAGATGTGAAATTCAATGCCTTTTTTGAGAGAAGAACATCATATACAGAAGCTTATGTAGATTTCTGTTGGCTCTAATTTGAACCCCCCATGATGCGCCACACACATGGTATCCGAAACACTACAGAAAGCGATGTCCTACTTTCTCATAGTTTCTCCTAGAGCAGCTTTGGGTGCAATAGCATGCTTCTTTTGCACTTCTATCAACAGCAGAACCTGTGAAATATACAAGAAATCCCTTTTGCAGGCTATGGGAAGTATTCCTTTTTGGAGCAGCCTGACATCCTCACTGGCCCAACAGAATGAGCCATATCCTCTGATGACCACTGAAATATTCCTAGATGCAAAATGGGAAAAAAAAAAAGTAAAATAGTAAACTAATTGAAAAATAATAACTTTGATGTAATAACATACCCAAGACACTTTATCCTTAGTTTACAGGTAAAATACTGATTTCCGTTCTCCAGACTCCTGTGTATTGTCTCTCTAAATTCAATGTTCACCTGTTCCCTTTTCTCTAAAGAGATAACTATTTAGCTCTAATGCTTACCTACAAAGACACTTCCTGGCCACTTCAGCATAGAGTTAATGACTGTGAGTGCTTGCACTGTGGCTTCACTCAGAGGCACGTGAGCAAGAGGACTGCTGTTAAGGCTTGATTGTAAGTATGAGTGTAACACTCAGAGCTCAGAAGTGGGCATGAAAAGTTAAAGACACAGGAGCAGTCAACAAACATTCTTTTAAATAGAGCCGGCAGCTGCAAAAGTGAGTTTTCTGTTGATTTTTGAAATTGAAAAAAGTGGCTGCCGACTTATTTCATCAACATGTTTGTTTAATCTTTTTAAGCTATATGTAGCTACATGAATCTACTACTGACTGTCCATATAAAAAAAAATTGATGGTCATATCAGTTCATGAACTTCTGTTTCCTCTGATTTGAATTGAATGGGACTATGTTGGAAAAAGACATAATTTTTTCCTTGTAAAGTAACCAATCAGAATTGGGGTAGATATCTTGTTCAGTGTTGTTTCCCCTTGCAATCAACTAAACACACACACACACACCCACGTGTATATACATTTAAAATTACAGTCTGTATCGGGTTGACAATCAAGCACATAGCACCTCAAATATTTTTAATGTCTGCGATCAATGTGATGCCCCCTTTAACTCCTTAAACTCAAACATACAAGATGTGGGACCACACTAAAATTTTTCACACTCCTAACTGAATAACTTGCATATTACTTTCGCAGTAATAATTGAATAATTTATAGCAATTACTAAATATTAAGCCTTAAGATTAATATACAAAAAATAAAAACACACATGCAAGGGTTCAACGTGCAGATATGTGCTGGTTTCAGCATGACTACCTTCATGCCTTAAAGAATCTATATATTAAATCCTGAGCCTGCTGCAGAAATTGTGCCAAACTGTCCATGTAGCATAAGTTATCTTACATTCTCTTGCTCTCTCTTATTATCAGTATTTTTTAGGGTGAAACTAGTTGCAGGCTGCAAGATGCACAATAATTCCAAAGTTCCATCCAAATTGCCAGTTACATAAATCAATGTAGAAATAATCAATGTCGCTTGCAACACAATTACTTATTTCATTAGTTAGCAAGAGAAGCATGAAATTTCAGATATACAGAAAAGGCAAAACTACCGTAAGTGTTGTTTATTCATTTTTATTAAATATTACTAGAGGGAGCTTTCCTTGTAGCTGCTAAATACACTCATTATTAAAGCTATAAAGTCTGCCTGTTACCTTAGAATTCCCATTGAATAAGTGTTTGAGAAAATGTTAAGGCTAGAATCTGGGCTTATTCTGCGTTGCTTGCCGTAGCCAGTGTGTGTTTGTATGCACTGAGCTTGTTGGGACATGTACCTTATCTAATGATGTTATTTCTGCCATTTTTAAGCACATTTCTTTGTGTAGGGAATACCATGATTAATTTTTTTTAGAGGAAAAGTAATTGTTTAGATTAATCAGCAAAGCTGTAAAAGTAGTCGACAGATTAATCAATAGAAAAATAGTCATTATGGGAAACCCTGTAACCTAGTTTGCGATACAGCAGGCTAACAAAGCAAAACAAATGCTAAAATAAGCTCTAGCAAATAACCAAAACTATTCCAGGAGACCAAACTCTCCTGGAATTATTTATTTTCTTGTCCATAAGGTGTTGATATAAACGATTTAGTGAGTAGTGATTGATCCTGCAGGTCTATGGGGTAGGGGAGATATTGGAACACAAAAGGAAAATGAACATATAGCCACAAGCGGTAATCATAGGGGTCCAAGCAGCCTTTATTAGCACTATAAGTCTCCTTTAACATCATAAGTTTTTAATTAGTAATTATTATTCAGTGCCTTACAAAGCTCTCAAGATACAAACTTGACCTTACTTCAAGTCCTTTGCTTTCAGGCCAGATTTGAACCGAGCACCTTCTGATTGGAAGGAAGATGTTTTCATGGTGAGCCAGAAGTGGTCCACGGCAACAATGCATTTTTTGAGACAATTTGTTGGCAGGGAGCAATAAGGAACCAAGCACCATTTTAGGAACTAGTTCCCAACTTTCAATGATTGTGATATTAAGTAATACAACAGAAAATTAATTCACAATACACCCTCTGTTTGACATTCTGTACAAACGTTTCAATTCAGTCATAATCAGACAATTGTTTAGGTATTCGTAGCACTTTAAGTCAGAATAAGCCAGGTCACATTGATTTGTTCAAATACTGTTCCCACACTCTGGTTAAAAGTTAAGATGTTTTTAATAATTATTTATCTCCAGACTCCACAGACTAAGACCAATTTTGAGGTGATTCAAAAACTCAAAGAGTAAAAAATTACCTTTCAAACTTTAAACAATTGCAGAACAACTGTACCTTTAAAAAAAAAAAAACAACAACAACTTATATTTGTAAAATTGTCAGGCTCGGTAGAATACATAAAATTCAGAAACTTTCTGTGCCACAAGATAAATATTGTAAAGCTTACGACTGTATGCATGTTTGAAATCGTAACTTGTAATCATTTAATAATGACACTCCCTCTGGTGGTCGGAGAATATACTGTCAAAATTCCCTGTTTCCTGTGCACTTTTGGAACATATATGTAATTGCAATGTTTTAGATGTTAATGAGATGTGTAGTTTGAAACTATTATCTTTTCTTTGTTTCGTTATAGAAAGAAATGACATTTAAGTAAATTTGCATTAGATCAAGCATTGTAGAGGCCATGGAGACCAATTTAATCAAGGCTAGTTTCTTTGATCATATGCCAGTAGTGTTTAGTTCAACATTTACTGTGCACTTCCTTGCTCTTGTTTTAGGACGTTGGTCAAGGTATATTAGTTTGTCCACGGCTAATGATTTTTCCCAGAGCCTTTTCAGATATTTTTAAATTGTTGATTTAAACTCTTCAAACCAAAAGGTTAAATGCAGCCACACAGGACATTAGACAGGCTTGTAGAAGAGCGGAGAGGAAATGGAAAAAAGACAGACTGCAAGTAAGTCTTGATATTTTTAAAAGTTGCCTGCTTGACTATCAGCTAGCTGTCTGCTAGGGAGGCATACTTTTCAAACATCATTGCTAAAAACTGCAACAGACCTAAAGTTTTATTGAGCACAATTAATATATTGGACTTGATCCTTCTCCTAGTTTATGTGAAGAGTTCTTTTTTGTTGGAAAAAAATGAGACTGTTAGGTCTAGCATTACTTTCTTAGGTCTAGATTTCCCTCCACTTCCCCTATCATGCTGAGCTGTGTTTAAAAAGTTTGAGGCTGTTTCAATCTCTGAATTAACAGATTTAGTGCTGAACACAAAGCCGACAACCTCTCCGCTTGATGTTATGCCCCCACATCTGGTTAAGGAGACATTTGATATTTTAGGACCTTGTGTCCTGAACATCATTAATAGCTCCTTAACCACTGGTGCTGTTCCAGCCTGTTTTAAACATGCAATGGTTACACCTCTGCTTAAAAACATAACCTTGATGCTATAGTGGTTGGTAACTATAGGCCAGTTCCAAAATTGCCATTTTTAGCTAAATTGCTGGAAAAGTTGTTTATTCTCAGCTTTTACCATTTTTAAGTGGCAATAGTATTTTTAAGATTTTTCAGTCTAGTTTTAAGGCTATGCACAGCACTGAATCTGCCCTCCTTAATATGATGAATGACTTATTACTTTCTGTTGATGAAGGAAATTGCGCCTTCCTCATGTTATTGGATCTAAGCTCTGCTTTTGGTACGGTTAACCATGACATACTTACTGGTTGCGTAGAAAGTGGGTGCGGTTACAGGGAGAGGCCCCGAGTTGGTTATATCTTATCTTAAGCACAGAACCTTTTCAGTGAATACTGCCAGCTATTTCTCTTCCTCTGCTGGTGTCTCTTGTCGCATTCCACAAGGGTCCACATTAGGGCCCCTCCTTTTTTCACTATACATTCTGCCATTAGGTGAAATTATTAGGAAGCACAACGTCAGCTTTCATCTTTATGCTGACGATATACAGCTTTACCTTCCCATTAGACCTAATGACAATGGCTCTTTAATGTCTCTCAGCAGTTGTGTTGAGGACATTAAGAGGTGGATGGCTGTCAAATTCCTTCAGCTGAATGAGGGCAAGTCAGAGGTTATTATTTTTGGTGGTCCTCATCACATTAATAGTGTCTCCAATAGCCTTGGTCATTTGTCCCCATATGTCAAGACTGTGAGAAATATTGGTGTTATCTTTGACTTGGACCTCAGATTTGATAAACGGATCAACTCTGTGGTAAGGAGTAGCTTCTTCCAGCTCAGAAACATTGCAAAGCTTAAGCCGTTTCTCTGTTTTTTTGACCTGGAGAAAGTTTTACATGCATTCATCTCCTCTAGAATTGACTACTGTAATTCTTTGTGTATTGGGATTAAGCAGTCTCTATTGCAACGCTTACAGTTAGTCCAAAATGCAGCTAGGTTACTGACTAGTACCAAGAAAAGAGATTATATTTCTCCTCGCATCACTTAATCGGCTACCTGTCCAGTTCAGAATACAGTCCACATTGTTTTTGTTTGTTTTTAAAGCACTTAATCGTCAGGCCCCCTCGTATGTTGGCAGTATGCTCACTCCCTCTACCACACAGGGAGTTTTGAGATTACCATCGCAGAACTTGCTGGCTGTTCCTAGGGCTCGTTTAAAGTTTAAAGGTGATCGTGCATTTGCAGTCTATGCTCCGATAATATGGAACACTCTACCGACCACTATTCGCCAAGCACCTGTTTTTAAATCAAGACTAAAAGCATACTTATACAAACTCGCATTTGAATAGTGAGTGGCTCTGGTAATTACACATGTTAAAGTCTGTGTTTTACTCGTCATTTTATGTTTTTTTATTTCGTTTTTACTCTTTTACCTTTTTCCTTAATCTTTTTATTATTTTCATATTTTAATTTCCTACTTCTTGTGTTGTTTATGTCTATGCTTACTTACTTACTTGGGAGTGGTCCTTTGTAGATGATTAATAAACTCTTAACAGATTTTCAGTAACACATCGACAACATATCAGTGAAGTAGCAGTAGTGAAGCATCTAAATATATTAAAGTAAATATCTTAAAGATGTACTGATCATACATTACTTACATTAAGTAGATGCACTGTTAATATGTTACTTCCGTTACACAAACCTAACCTTACCCAATCATACCCAAACCCTAACTCTAACCCTGGCCCTAGTCCTAACCCTAACTTTAACCTCAACCCAAAACTTAATCCTAACCCTCATATGGCTTTGACATGTTACTAAGAGTCTGTTGAGTGTTTCATCTAAAAAGGACCACTTAAAATAATGTGTTACCAAATGACTTATTACTACTCCACAGACTGTTTAAGGACCAAATTTGAGTGAAATCCACAGAATAGCTTGGAAAGCAAATTTTTCCAACTTTGAACAATTGCAGAAAAATTTAGACTGCTATACATGAAGTGAAGCAATTTATTTTTATGTAAAAAAAAAAAAAAAAAATCAATAAGACTTATTCATGGCCAGTTAATGCTAAAATTTATAAGCTACTAGAGAATGTCTCTGTGGACACATCATTGAATTCATGTGATGATTGGCCAATGCTAAGCTCTCCAAATGCTTGTTTAAATCTCATTGGCCAATGGCAGCTTACTTGTCCAATGACTGCATTGTCCCCAATACCTCACTAATAAAGTAGCCCACTGATTCAGCATGAAAAGTTTCAGTTCAGTTGGCCAAGCGGTTGCTGAGAAACAGATTTTTGGCTGTTATAGCACCCCCTATTGAATGATTTGTAGCAAACTTGGTGGGCTTTTACAGAATCATGTGGGATAAAGGCCGGTTCCATGAGAATTGGCCAAAGCAATCCTGATCTGTAACCATTTTCGTGAATTTAGCTCCACCAAGAAGGGTTTAATTGCAGTCATACTGTGTAAAGATGTCAATATTTTTACACTATTTAGGTGTAGGACCTTGCAAATAATTTGATATCAGTTTCATGAGGATGGTGAAGGTGAAAAAACTCAGACAAGTTCACAAATAATAGGGTTTTTCAAAAAATGCAATATACATCAACATTTTTTCAGGGGGCAGCTTTGAGTTTTTGATGAGTTTTGATATAGTATAAGTCAACTAATTAGAAAAAAAGAATTATGTCCGTAACCCTCTCGGTTTAGCAGGTACGGACCAAGTTTTAAAACTTCATGCTGTAGCACCCCCTTTAGGCTATTTCCGTCTCATCTTGCGTGCATGAGCGGCAGAAAGGCATTGTATATAGAGATGAACACTGTATCCAAAGTTTGTCACAATCAGAGAAAAACTTACGTCCTCCGGCCATTGTGAGCATTAAAGTCCATTTTCTTTTTTCTTTTGATAATTACTTACCTTCGGACACCACAGATTTTATGACCAAATTTGAGACAATTTGATAAAATCCACAGACTAGTTCAAAAAAGCTCAATGTAAAGCATGGCACAATGTAATTTGTTTTTACCCAACATAAAGTTAATACGACATATCCTTGTCCTTGTTGAATACCGCCACCTCATGGCTGTTTGGGGTCAAACTTGATAGGCTTTTAGACATTCCTTAATGTCTCTGTTATAAAGTAGCCCTACAATACAGCATGCAAAGTTTCAACTTAATTGACCAAATGATTGCTGAGAAACAGTTTTTTGAATATTATAGCACCCCTATTCAATAATTAGTGTCAATCTTGGTGGGCTTCCTCAATGTTATGTATAGTAATAGATTTCTAAGTTTCATGAAAATTGGCCAAAGCAATCCCAATCTGTATTCATTTTTGTGTACATATTTTGAAAAAACATCAAATTAGTAGAAAAAAAATATGTAGGTGACACACATTTTGACAATTATAATGGAAAATATGGGGGCGAAGCTAAATAAGTCCTGTGACGCATTTATGTGTAATAAACCAAAGATTACACAGAATCGGGAATTTTGAATGTAGGCCTCATAGTTTAGGAGATATGGGCCAAAACAGAAAATGTCACTTTAAAGCTCCACCATAAGATCAACTGAGGTCATTTAGTTTGCCTGAGTAGTCTGAGTAGGGATACTACACCTACCCTCCAAGTTTACTGTTTGGATGACTAAGGTGTTTTCTCCCTAATCAGTTTTAGGGCAGAAAAAGAAGTAGAAAGACCTAAGTGCTCAGACCCCTAAAAAGGGCGTGCATCAGTCAGTACCAAAAAAACATTGGACCTTACAACTAATGGGTATGCTAGATAGGCTTTTAAGCATCAAATCTCTCACATATGGATTTACCAAAAATAAACAGCTTCTAATGCATGAGTAGTTAATAAAACAAGGCCGTCGCCAGAGGCCATTGGTTTTGCTCACTGTGCATTTAGTAATAATAATAATAATTTTTATTTATATATCACTTTTCATGCCGGTGGCAGCTCAAAGTGCTTTGCAGACAGGTGATAAAAAAACAGTTATACAAGAAATTATAAGTATTAATTTAGAATCATAAGAAAATGACACAGATCAAATTAAAAGATAAATTCCACTAGACGTAGAGTTTTAACTAAATGCAAAGTTAACAGTGAGCACTGAGCTTGACTGTCTAATAAAAGGTGGAATTGAGTTCCACAGTTTAGAAGCATAAAAACTGAACGAGGCATCTCCATGTTTTCTGTATTTTACAGAAGGTATATGTAGAAGGCCACTATCTGCAGATCTAAGATCATGTGCTGGAAAATAAACAGAGACACTCTGTGATGTAAGCGGTCATTCGAAATCTATTCTAGTGCTGCAACAAACGACTAATTTGATAGTCGAATAATCTATCGATTACTGAAACGAATAATCGATTATTCGGATTGTGAATCACTACATTACAAAAGTTATGTAGTTTTTAGCTTTTAAATTTAGCTTGAGGTTGTTTTATACATTTGCTAACTAACAATGAAGACAATAAAGATGAATAACATTCAAGAATTCACTGTTTTAATGAACTTTCCTGCTAACACAAAAAAAAAAAAAAAAATTTTATTTAAAAAACTTCAATGTATTTTTCCTGTCAAAATTTATAACCAAGGACGTGCCAAGTAGCAGCAATAAAATATAAAACAAACTAAATCAGTTTTTCTTTAATCAAATAAATAAAAAAAGAAATTGAAATTTAAATGTTAAATTTAAACAGTGCAGTCTGTGATCTGTGCATTCTGTGGTCTGTCTAAACTCTGTTGCAACTAAATTCTACAATCACAGATCTTTAATGAAACAGAGGAAAGTCAGCATCTCTCCGTGCTCATGTGAGTCTCGCTCTCATCTGAGAGCAGATACTCCCCGCTGGAGAAGAGATGCGCTCTGATGGAGTGGAGGGGAAAGTGGCGAATGTTTGTGGCAAACTTTCTCTATAAACAGTTACATTTCAACAATTAATTTCAACGGTAACCCTTTGCCTAGCCGCCGGAGAACGACCTGCTTAAACTGTTAGCGAGTGGAGCCAAATGTTCGCGGAGAACAGAAAACTGTTTGCAGACGTCACCAACTAATCGAGTACTAAATTAGTTGCCAAAAAATTTGGTCGTCGATTTTAGTAGAAAATGTAGAAATTGTAGAAAATTTTGCGACATCCACTGAGAATCTGACACACAGCTAGTTATCTATTGCCTAAATATGATTTAAACCATTCTAAAACTGTGCCCGAGAGGCCAACCTAGCATTCAAGATGCTGGATTAAAATTTTGTGGTCAACACACAAAAGCTGCACTAAGATCTAATAAAACCAGAATAGAAGAATTTTGTGCACCAGCACTTAGCCTGAGGTTATTCATAACGCAAACCAATGCTGTCTCTTTACTATGGTTAGAACGAAAACCTGACTAAAACTTCTCATATAACTTACATACAGATATTAGATACACATTTAATTGTTTGAAAGCAACTTTTTCTAAGACATTACTTAAAAAGGTAGGTATGAAATTGGACTAAAATTATTTAGTATGGAAGGATCCATGCTAATCTTTTTTTTTAGCAGAGGTTTCACCAAGGCATTTTTAAAAGCGTCTGGAAAAGCAACTGTTGACAGAGAACAATTTACAGTAGTTAAAACATCATTGTGAACAATCAAAAACCATCTTAAAGAATGAAGTAGGAACAATGTCAAGATCACGTGGACGAACTT
>JAILXH010120501.1:611-22891 GCA_023558415.1 Piaractus mesopotamicus
GAAGAGTTTTCAAAGAGAACTTGGCCAAAACTTGGTGAGGGACAAGGACGTAAGTCCTTCTTTATGTGGCCTTGATTCAATTATGCTGCAATTTCATGAACCATAAAATGAAATACTACAAGATAATGAAAAACGTCACTAATAATAAAATGTTTATCTAGGTGATCGCACCTACTCTGGCAACACAAAAGAGGTTGCTGGTGTTGTAGTTTTAACTTGTTAGTGATGAGCAGTGCAGGAAAGCAGAAGAACAGCCTCTATATGACTCTATATGATTTGTTATGATTCTTAAGCCACTCAAACAACGTCTCATACCAGAGAACATGCTAAAATCAGCTGTGTCAGTCTGTATCACAGCAGTCTGAATAACTTTCCGTCTGCTCTGGACAGACTGCTAGCCTGCACACTCTCAGTTATTCTTAGTAATAAATACAACTGAGCGTGTGCTAGATAGCCAGCAATCTCGAGCAGCAGGAAACTTATTTAGACAGCACCTAAAGTTAACACCAATCATCATCATCACAAATCAAGAATGGAATCTTGCAAGCCATGTTTACCTCAGAAGAGTCTGGTGTGCAGAGTTGGTGACTGTGTATTAAGCTGGTAACAAACTAACATTTAGCTTGATAAACAAATGTTCCCCCCAGCAGCACATGGTCTCATGACAGATGTAAAAATGCTGGTTATTTGAATCCCAATAAATGTTTTGAAAAATCTTCATTATCAAATTTTAGCAAATATGTATGGCAGCCCTACAAAGTATGTGACATTACTAAAACCAGCAGTTGCAGCTATCTTGAAACCTAAATGTTGTAAAAGCTTATATTACTTCCACTCCACTAGCCTTGAAGCTCCAATGCAAAACTAAAAAAAGTAAACTTTGGACACCAGATGTGTCTTGGCTGTTTGGCTACATTTGGCATGAAGGTAAAATGTGTAAATTCTGTTTGCTGAACTTTTCCTTTAAGCAGTGGGCTACGGAGCCCCATACCAACTGCTACAAAAGTGCCTGACAGCAGTCTCCCGAAATAGGCCCTGCAAAACAGGCTCTGTGACGCAGCCCAGCCCAAGGAGGACACCAAAGCTACTATACCTAAACGCAGCCGAAACGGACAGGCAGGGTTAAATACTACTTCTTACACACCACTGTTAAGGCCAATGATCCTTAACAGCACCCATCCTCATGACATAGCTACTACTTTCCCCAATGCCACTTCTCAGGCAAATCCATTCTATGAGCAAAGGGCACATACAGAGTGAGCAAGTACTTGGTATGTCTTACTCATGGTCATGGACATGATTCATTTGCTGCGAGTAGACACACATACACACATCAGTCTGTGCCAGGAAAGTTGGTATTTTTACATAGGTCGGCTAACTCAAGAACAGAACGATATTTTGGACCGAGGCGCTCTGCCAGGGAACGCCAACCTCGTCTCTTGTATTTCATCCTGCAAGGCGTACAGAGAAATGAAAACCACGATTTTCCAGCACTTTTCATTGTTCCTTGTTTTCAAATAAAGTGGACACACCCAGATTCTCAGTACATATGAAGAGAAATTACAGGCTGTTGGTCCAAAGTCTAAAGGGACATGGCAACTTCTACCAACATTTTCCCAAAACTTTTCTTCTGTGCAATCTCCACTCCAGCAATCTGACACACTTCATGCACACAGTGTCTCACTGGGTTCCTGAGTGGAGAGTATATGAGTTGTGGGGTGTGTGTGAGGGGGTGTTTAATGATACAGTGTGCTTGATGGATAAGACTATCTGTTGTATCTATTTTAAGATTCAGTGGGTGAACAGCAGATGAACATGGGACCAGAGATACGCCCTGAAGTGTCCACAGCCATATCAGTGCATGTTCACAAAGTTAAGAGCTTATTAATGTAGATAAAGCTCTTCAGCAGCTGATTCACTGAGCTAGAGAAAAAGAGGACACTACTAGAGGAGGTTATGCATTACGAGTGACAGAGTAGATTCGACATGGCTGGTGATTTCATGTGAAATAATTATAGATGAACCATGTAGTCATTTTTAAAAAAAAAACAAAAAAACAAAACAACACACAGTGATGTTTGTGAAATGTAGTGAAATGAATAAAATTCATAAAATGCAAAATAAAATGCAACAGCTGCCATTTTTTTAACCACCTGTAGAGAAGTTAGACAAATAAGAAGCACCAAAACTTCTATGTGCTGTGACATCACAACCAAAACTAACTTGAAGTCTGCCACCGTACGTTCAGCGCTCAATCATCAAGCCAGAAAGAGTGGGCATTCTGATCTTTTTGGCACAATATATTCACCTGAACAGGCAAGATTGTTTACCTGAGTTAATGCATGCTCATTGGCTCTGTTTTAAATGTAGGAATCTAGAATATCAGCTTGAAATTACAAATTACAACATTGCATTGCACACTGCAAAATTAACAACCAAAGACGAATGATGCAGTTGTACAAACTGTCAGCCTAATCAACTGAAGGACCGATGGCTAACATGTGGACTAAGCATGTTTGGTAGTGGTCTGTTTGGTCCTGAGTTCCAAAGGTTAACACGTGGCTCCAGATACTGTAGGACGTTGCTTTTGTGCCAAAGTCTGGAGTAAGAATGACTTACAGAATGACCGTAATGTAAGAGAACGTAACCACAGAAGGCCATGCCAGGACAAGCCTTACCTCAAACATCAAGGCAAGATGCAAAAAAAAAAAAAAAACCCCTAGAAAACAGCAAGCAGCTTATTAGCAATGCTACAAACAGAGAAAAAAAGCAAACACAAGCCACAGAGTGACACAGCCTCCTGAGAGACCCAGCCACAAGGCAAGCAAAGCCTGAGGAGGCCTACTAAGAAAACGCTTCTACACTTTGGCCCTAAATTTGGGCACAACTGATGCACAAAGAACTCCTAAAGACAAGTAGAGAAAGTTTAGCTGTACACTCTTAAAAAAAGATGGTTCTTCAAGGGTTCTTTAGTAAAGAAAATGGTTCTATACAGAACCATGAACACTCAAAGAACCCTTTGCATTAAATTCTTCAGATTGATGGAGAATGTGCTAGAATGTGCTTTTTGGTACTATTTAGAACACTTTTTTGCCAAGAGTGTAGATTTATGATTTGTAGGCCTGATAATACTTTTTCTATAAAGCCACGAAATAAACAACAACAGCAACAACAACTTAACAAAAGACTCTGTTTGGTGTCTCAGTCAATAATTAGAGGCCAGACACTGTGTTCTTCAAACTTGGACAAAGTCCCACATCAACTTCAAACCATACACAGTTTAAAGAGGCCCTCTTAAACTACAGGCTCTCATTTCAAAAGATGGTTGCCCAGACGACCATGAGCATTCTCCACCACAAAATAAAAGCTTCCCAGCACGTTTTAATGAGTTCCTATTAAATTTAACATTAAAGTGACGAAAGCACGTAAAGGTTGAGAATCGGAAACATCTCTAGGCAATAAAAAGTTTAACCCAAATGATTCCAGTAGTGTCACACATGTCAAGGGCAAAATGGAACATATTTCACATAATCCCACCTAAAATATACAAAAAATTCCTCAAAAATTATCTTGAGTGTTGAGGCTCCCAGATCCAGTAAAGGTGACTATATTACATCAAGCCAAAGGAGTTCCTTAAAATTTTGTTGAATAAACTTAATAACTTAGATATCAAATAGCTTTGATTTCTACCTCAAGACACGATTGAGAAATAAGGTCAACTTTTCCAAGAGGTGTTAGAAGGAATCATGTCTGAAATATCCTCATATTTAAACACCCTCAGTTTGCAGTGAATCTAGTATGGGGCATTAGTTTTGCAGAGTGTAAGCAATTTGAGCCAGATCACTGTAGGGTTTTACAATGTAATGGGCATCACAGTAATTTTAAGCACACAGTTATGACTCCAAGCTTCAGGCCACATGTGGCAGTCCAAGCGTTTTTATTAGACCTGTTTATGATCTGAAATGGTCCAAAACTTCTCCTTAACACGTTTTAAAAAGAAATTCTAACAGATTTGCATCAAATCACAGAGATCAGCAGTGGCATCTGATTTTTTTGCTGGCATAGTAGTACCCTCAATCATATTCTATCACTAAACCATTTTAACTTCAAATTCTTCAGCAAATGAAGCCTTTGAGACACACTTTGATCTAGACGTGCTTTCGCTGTGAGAATGTTCAGCAACTGTAGGCTTTAAATAAACCTGATCAGCTAGTGCTTCTGCTTTGGAATGGGGTCTGATTACATAAAAGGACAGGGGGCCGGGGGTGAGAGGCACAAAGCAGACTGTTGTCCTGTCAGGGACAGCAGGCTAAACTCTCAATGGCAGTTGAGCTATTCTGTGTACCTAGAGATTTCTCTAAGACAGGAGAGCAGTCCAACCTATGCCATACATACGGCAGAACCACTGAAACTGGCTATACATGGTCTTCAGAGGCATCACCAAAATCTCACATCAGATTCCACTGCTGGCACGTTGGAATGTACCGATTACAAAATCATTCAGCGCTCAAAATAGAGGCAGGTTTTACAATTTACAGCGGCATGTTGTTTTGTCTCTGCTCTGCTCACTTTATAAAATGGAGCGTCGGCCTATTGAGTCAACAGAAGAGGTGACAAAAGGGCTACAGAAAGAGTACAAATTCATTTACAGGCTTGGCACAAAGGCAGCACTTACAGGGTCTTCCAAATCTAGCAGTTGCCAGAACGTGTCCAATAGGCCACATACACAACACACCCAGAGGGAATTACTGCACCACTATACAACATCATTATTATCTCTAGTATTGCATCAATACTACACAATAATATCATCTCAGTACCACACAAATTACCACAAGATGGTAAAGATGCTGATCTATGCAAATCCATTTCACATCACGGACATTCGTGAGGTCTACAGCAGGCCAATGCAACATCAACTGATACGCTGACCAAAAGCGTCCTACTTACTGTTATTCTTCCAAGCAGCATCACTGACTGTCACACAATCATAAAAGTCTATGCTTGAAAAACCTTTCATTCAACTCAAGACTGGCAAAGTCAATCCACACAAATAGTAGCATACTAATTATAACTCTGTTCAGTTACATTGTGTCTTCGTTGGGCTTAAACTGGAGCAATTTTCAAGCATGGCTTACCCAACTGGAGGTCTTGCAGAAGTACCCAAATCCATAACCTTATGGAGCTCTCAATGACAAGACTACATCCACTTTTCAATGTCCTCCTCAGACTTTTCCACTCTGGGCGAATGCCATTCAAAGCCGGTGGAGTTCCACAGCATCTAAAAGCAGAGGTGGGTATAAAACATAAAAACCAGCTACTAGTAAAAGTCTACAACAGGAATGCAAGAGAAAAAAGTGCCAGAACAAAAACTCCTCAGATGCCAAACTGCAGGGGAACTTCTTAGTATATATAGCATCTTTCCACCCTTTCCGCATAGGAACTTAAGTATGTTAACAGTTATTTTCCTTTTTTTTTCAGGACTATTTTAGACCACAATAAAAAGCTGAAGTGGGAGGTGTGAGCAACAGCAAAGTAGCCCAGGTGCTGAACCAACTCATCAGAATTAAGTCCACAGAAAAAACGAGAAACTGAATGTGAAGATCAAACATGAAACTTAGGAAAAAAGACTCAGCTGACACTTTTCCTTACAAATATACTTGATAATTAATACCGTTTTAAAAGACTCAAACATGCACACATTCATTAAATGTTTACCTAAAGACTTTAAGAAAAACCACATATTCAATAATTATTTTAGCCAAAGACTGCACATATTCATTAACCTACATTTCTACCTCAGGAGGCTCCATTTAAATCCATTTCTACACACTTTGTAAAGTAAAGGAAAGTACTTGGTATTAAAGTGTGGGATCTTTCATGCTACACAGCAGAATGAATTCCCCTGCAATTCACAGAAGAAAGCCCATAAACTGAGTTTTACATCCACTAAGTTACCTCACCGTCACCAGTTTAGCCAACATGCAGACTATTTTTGCCCGTGGTCATTTCAAAACTGGCCACTTGTCAGTTGTAAGCTTCACCTTCAGCTACATACTCAGCACACCGAGACTTAAACTACTTTACCAACCATTTCATACTCACGGGAATTCACATATTTATATATTCCCAGCTCAGCGACAACGAACAAGTCCTTGTCCCGGAAAAATCACACAGGACTTCTAGTAAAATCCCTTCGCCGTCGATAACCCTTTCAGCCGGTAACGGCCATGTCAATCAGGCTGGAGGCGGTATTTGTATACCTTCCTTCCAACCCGTATTCCGACAGGTCCCGCCTCCCGAGCTGGGACTGGCTGACTGCTTGTGGCTATGGACCAATGGCCAGTCATAACTTTGCGAGCAGTCAAATACTAGCCAATCCCAATGAGAGAGGCGGAATTCTCAGCAAACACAACGGTTCCCTAGCAACGTCAGAGGACGTGTAATTTTCATTACACACCATAAACTCCTGTAAAACAGCTTTTACGCTTCAATTACTAACTTTTCGATGTACGTTTTTGCAAGAACAAGAAGTTTGAGGGACAGAATAACGTTATAACGTTTTTGTCATGTTGTTTTTCAAGACTCTTGTAATCACAACGCTCTGTGTCTAATCGCTAGTATGCTGTTCATTACTCTAACAGGAAGAAGAGGATTTCTGTCCGTAATCTCTCCGTTTGCTGCTGGATTTTTGCTCCATTATTCAAATTTCAAAAGTGTGTTTGCTATTCACGGTTATCTCTTCTGATTGGCTAGCCGCGTTTCAAAGCTTCGCCGTCTTTTCCATACGCGAGCGCTGGTTGGTCACGCCTTTTGCATATATGAATAAATAATTAAGAGGGCAGGCCAAACAGATTTTCGTTCCAGTTTGAAGACGTTCGCTCCTGAAAAAGTAAAAAAGGCGAAAGCTTTAACCATTTATTCTATAACCCATGAAATACACATGAAATGTTTATGGCATAATAAAAAATAGAATTTTTAAATCTTTATGTATTTTTTGGAGGAGAGACAGGGATACATTGCATTTTGTTTCCATACGGAACAGCACGTGGCAACGAAACTGCAATCTGCAAAGCATCTAGGCATGAAAAAAAAACGTGCATAATAGCTAAACATGCAGGCTATTTTAATAAATTAGCCGAACACTTTACAAATTTAGAAAAAAAAAATGAAAATAATTAAAAATAATTAAATAAAAAAAAAATTATAATAATACAGATAAAGCCAACAACTCAGAATGTGAAAGTGTGATGTGAAAACAGTAGTGTCCACTACGTCCTACGTCATTTTAGCAACTGCAGATTACAATTCCACTGTGGCATGTTGATGATTACATTTTATCATTTTGTATAAAACTCATGGGATATAAACTATTTTTATGTATAAAAAAGAAATATTAACCTCCCACAGAGAACATAAAACAGACACATGAAATATCTCACAGTAAGAATGAGAATAATAAAGACCTAAAATGCGACATGGTATGACAGACTCCTCTGAGTTTTACAGTCACTCTTCTGACTTTTATGATCTGTTTTGCATTGTATCAGTTGCCCATTCCTTTTTTTGCTTCTTATTTTACTGAGCACACTGAGACAAATTCCTGACTGAGTTTGTATGGCAGTAAAGAGTGGTCATTTGGCCCTGCATCATATTTATAGTAGTTTTGGCTTTTTTTTAAATAGGCCCTATGCATTATAATGACTCCAGATCTGAGTCAATCCAACACAAATCTGACCTAAATGGGAAGGTGACACAAAAAAGCCGTCTTTCTTGTGTCACCTTCCCATTTAGGTCAGATTTGTGTTGGATTGCTGATGTCCAGTCTTCACTGGCACCAAGCTCCTGGAGGTCTGAAGATGACCTCCAGACAGCCGGTCTCCTTGCTTGGTGATCCAGCTTGGTGGAACGATCTGTTATAGGTGGAATGGAGGTGCTAGCAGAAACCTTTCACTCCTTAATTTGTTTAGTGGAGTTCTGAAAGATGGACAAGGCCTTTGTACCAGCCCATGCTCTACACATCTTCAAAGTTTTGTTACTGAAGGTCTTTGAAAAGTTTCCATGGACCAGTAGCTGAGTATTAGCATTAGCTACTTCATACAGGCGTCTTTCCCCTTAGCCTGTAGTGCTGAAAATGGCCGGTTTAGGCCTGTATTATTCTAGATAGCTGTTTCAGAGAGGATATACACTTTTGGAACAAAAGTATATATATTTTTATTGATTAAACTAATAGTTTCATATTAAATATAACAATTTTTTGTTGGTGTTTGGTTTGTAGGTGTGTGTTAAAGAATGTTACAGCCACTGTAGTTGTATTTCACTTTATTAATACTGGCCTTTAATGTTACACAGCAAACACATGCCTGTTTACTATCCAAACATTTTGACCATAGGAGGGCACTGTAAGCTCTTTAAAGCCCTGACAAAATGAATCAAAAGAATGGAACAGAACTTAGCACTGAGCATGGCTGATTCTAGCCACTTCAAATAGTACTCTGAATTAATAATTCTGAAACCTGCCAGTTTCACTTTACACTTTACTTTTTTTTTTTTTTTTTTGCAAAGGGGGTGGTAGGGCTGGGGGTGGGGCGTGTTGTTTCAAGCAAGTTCCTAACTTCTTCCAGAATGACCACCAAAACGTTAGAGCACACACATGAGAATACTTCCTCCTTTCTCCCCCATTTTGTATACAACAACACATTTCTGTTCATAATCCACACTGACTAACATAAGGAAACTGTTCTCCAGTTGGTCTTATGCCATGTTTTGTCATAAAGTTACATAACAGCTCCAAAAAGTTACATAATAGCTTCAAATAATGACTAATAAGGGTTAAAAATTGCTCAACAAAGTGAACCCAACACTGTACAGCAAAGAAGAAAGTGGTCACTCTGAAAACCGATTTAAAATAAAGCTGATTTACAAAACTGGAGACGCATCGTTGTCGTTTCCTTCAAATGTCTAGACGCCAGTAGAAGACCTGTGGGCTTATGAATCATATTCTGAAGCCTGAATTACATTGTCTACACCACCTTTAAAAACGGTAGATACAGAAACCTTCATATTTTGGAAAGACACCCCAAGCTCCCAAAAGGCAAATATAAAGAAACTCTAAAGAAAGAGCATTGAAGGATTTATGGTTATATGCAATAAAGTTGATGTTAAAAAAACTGTGAAAAGTAAGTGCTATATGAAAGGAATATGAAGCAATATGTCCCAGCATATCTCTAACATAGATCGTCCATGCATTCATACATTCAGTTTCTTCATCATAACAGATGCATAAACTGCCAGTTTATGTGTTCAGAAAGATATATTCAGATTAGTAAAAATAGTCATGTAGACACTGTTTTTTTTTTTCAGTGCAATGAAAGCCCGCCTCAGGAAATAGCAGCTCAGCCTCTTGATATATAGAAGAGCACAGAGCGCTGCCTCCCTGATTTGACTGTCAGCTCTTGGACTAATGAGACATGGCTGGGAATGAGACCAACGGTAATTGTAAGTACAAGTGCCCTTTTTTCAGCTTTGATCTTTGCTAAATGTAGAAACTTTTTTGCTGTTACTAGTTTTAATGCCTGTACTAAAGTAGTGTTTGTAGGGTTTCTCACGATATTTCACATAATTAAAAAAATAATGCAAAACCTGTACTGCGTAGTGTGTCTTAATATAACTTCAAGTGGAATTAACTATTGGGCATTAATGTATTTTGAAAAAGTAAAAATTGCTTGTTTACATGCGTTCTCTGTATCACAAACAAGACATTAAGAAGCTTAAGACACAAACAGAAGACAGGACAGTCTGGAGAAACAATATATGCTTGCCGAGTAGACCACTCATCATAATAAATAAAAATATGCATTCTCTGACACGGCTGCTTTCAATCTTGTCTAGAGAGGGTTACTGAGAGTGGCACATTTATGGCTGCCAGCAGATGGCGTGGCAGCACAACACTAAAGCTGTCTTATGGGCCACACCGCAAGTGAGAAATGTCACCAGTTCACCAGCCAATTAATCAGCTGAAGTTCCTTTGAAATCGAACTGAACCTCCCATAATTTATATTCTGTTTTCAACAGAGGCACAAATAAAACAATTGATTCTTGGCTGTTTGAAAATGACAATATACAGTTTTAGGCAAAGGTTTGAACACAAATTACAAGTTTTGTTGATTTTCCGAACTAAAACATCCTCTACAGAGAACAAACTTAATCTGTTTTCTTAGTTTAACATGTTGGGAAATACAAAAACATAAAAACATAAAATGTGACAAAACTGCACAGGCCACATTTTATGTTTATTTTTCCAAGATGCCAAATTCAGTAAAAAAACAGTAATTGTGCGTTAAATATGCAGAAGTGTGTTCTCTGTAGAACATGTGTACTTATTTTCACCTGGAAAATCAGCAATCATTTTTCATTAATTTGACCACGAGCGCCCAGACTTTTGCATATGACTGCACAAGCTTGTTTCAGTCTAGCATTCTCATTACTTTATTTTACATGCTGTTTGTATCAATCTTGCAAAGAAATCACAGCAGTCAAGCAAGTTTGAGTAATAAAGAGACTGTTTTTGTTTGTTTTCTTAGCAACAGATGAGTATGGAGATTACTACGGTTACAATGGAGACTCTGCGCCCTGCAACAATGGCAATGTAAGGGATTTCGGCCGAGTCTTCCTCCCCACCCTCTACAGCATAGTCTTCATCGTGGGCTTCATTGGCAATGGCCTGGTTGTATGCGTCCTGGTCAAATACCGCCAAAGATCTAACATGACGGACGTGTGTCTCTTCAACCTGGCGATGTCCGACCTGCTGTTCCTCATATCTCTGCCTTTCTGGGCCCACTATGCCGCCCTCACCCAGTGGACCTTTGGGAATTTCATGTGCCGCGCTGTGACGTTGTTCTACATGCTGGGCTTCTATGGCAGCATCTTCTTCATGATCCTTATGACGGTTGATCGTTACTTTGTCATTGTCCACGCCCACACCTCCCTTTTTTCCAGGCACCGGTCAGTGAGAGTGGGCATGGCCCTGGCCGCATTTATGTGGGCACTCAGCCTGGGGGCTTCCCTGCCAACCATTATATTCTCCCAAGTAAAGAACGAATCGACTGGACTAACATGCAAGCCAGAATACCCTGATCCTGCATGGAGGAAGGTCAGCTACATAGAACTAAACTTCCTTGGGTTGATCATCCCGATGTCCATCATGGTGTTTTGTTATTCTCGGATCATCCCCACCTTGGTCACCATGAAGTCTCAGAAGAGGCACAAAGCCATCAGGCTCATCCTGGTCTTAATTATATTTTTCTTTGTCTTCTGGACACCCTACAACGTGGTCACGTTCCTGCACCTCCTTCATCACTCGGATCACCTTCAAAGCTGCGAATGGCAGCATGACCTGGGCTTGGCCATGCAGTGGGTCGAAACCATTGCCTTCAGTCACTGCTGCCTCAACCCCATCATCTACGCATTCGTGGGCCAGAAATTCAGGACATTAGTCATTAAGACCTTGAAACAATGGTTTCCGATTTGCTTCAGCGAGTGCAGAACGATTACCAGTGAGTTGTCGGAGAGGAGGAGCTCCATGTACTCCATGCGCTCCTCAGAAATTTCCACCACAAAGATTGTGTAGCCGCAGCAAGCCCATGCTAATGTGGTTTAATCAGAGGAAATCAGAAGCTCAGCCAAGCACGCTATCGCTACGCCCTGTTTTACTTTGTGAAAGTGTGCAATTGCATATTCATGTTGGGTTTCTTTTCCAGTTGGTGATGGGACTTTTCACTTTAAATTGTTGACATCATTCAATCCCTTAAACTCTAAGCTTGCTATTCATCTATTAACCATAAGGCTTTTTATTCAGTAAAAGCTAGGAATTCGGTAACTACTATAAAACTAACAAGTTCTGTAAATAGCAATGGAAGCCTGGACATTTCATAAGTCCTTAGAGTTTAAGGGTTTAATCCATTTTTAATGTTGTATTAATAATTTCATGCTTTGTTTTCTTTCACATTTCAATACTGCATGGACTTCATACAGCAGAAAAGGGTGTACTGAGCACATTTGAGTACTGCTGAATTTTGCAGTTGGAAAAGATATGTAAGTGGAAAACATTTATAAGTCTTATCAAGGCTTCTAAATGTAAAAAAAAAACAAAAAATACAAAAAAGCTTTGGGAAAAAATAAATATTTTGTGTTTTTGCTACCAAATTGTTGTATGAAGTTTATAAATCCTTTGCAATAAACTTTGCCTTGTGCTATTGTTTAGAATTTGTGCTGTTGTTTACAATACCTAAAGTGCAAAACTGTGTATATCCGTACTGTTTGGAGCCTGACGCTCACGGTTGACTTACACAAGTATCATTTCAACAAATATACGTAAATCTCTACGTCCTCACAACCCTTTAACACTCGCAAAGAGGAACATTAGTGTCTGAGGAAGTGACGGAGCCATCTGTGTGGGAGAGGGAAAAACAGTCCTTCCAAGAAAGGAAACGATGTGAAGTGGAGCTTAAAACCGCATGCAGTTCCTCTAACAATGATTTAGACAGCAGACAATAGCATCCACAATAGTTGACTGATAGCACGACTGAGTCAATGGTCTGCCAAAGGTCGCTCAGTTGATGAGGGGTTACTGTCAGAGGGAAGGGAATTCACTTGTTGATTCATAACTCATTACTGGAAGGTTGTTTACATTAATTGCTGAATTTTGCCTACTAACAACTGGAGAACAGCATGCAGATCTATCTTTCAGGCACAGTCTCAAAGTAGCACATTTGTATGAATTTGTTTAGCAAAACATGTTATGACAGGACAATTTGCATCCTGCAACAAATCTAACATCACATCTACCTTGGACAGCTAAAACAGTTTGTTGGCTACTTCATGGCTCCCAGTAGTTTTAACATGCCCTTGCCAACTTCAACTCCCCGCTCGGAAGTGCTTCACAGTTAGGTTACACAAGTGATCACTCGTAACACAAGGGAAGGAGGGAACAGCGAGGAGTGGATTATTCAATCAGAATGAGGCCAGGTTAGCCGCAGTGGGCCTGAGCTTAGTTAGCCAGACAAACTTTATAATGCAAAACATTCTTTGAGAAGATAAAATACATACATTCTGTGAATTATTGTTTGGCTGGCTTTGCTTTAGAACTGTGCTGTATCACCTTTATTTTTTGTTTTTGCTACAAAAACTATAGCCTTAAGATAAGCTAGCACAGTAAAGAACATAGAACATAGCAAATTGAATGTTATGGTTTTTAAACAGAGCTGAAATTTTTTTACAGTGAAACTGCAATTTGAAAGAGTGCAATTTTAATTAAAGCGTATATTATCAACAGCACTGTTTTAAGCTTTACACGTAATAACATAAAGTTTGTCATCTGCCTGTAGATGAGTTAGACGAATCAAAAGCAACGCAACACCCATATGTTGTGTACAGCACAACCACAACTAACTGACAAGGACCTTAATTTAAAGAAAAATAAGCTAAATTTAAATTGCAGTCACAATGTTGGTCAGAAAAAAAACATAATTATATGTTTTTCTTAAATAACTCAGCCCTAGTTGAAATATCAAGCATTTTAAAGTATATTTTGGCTTAGAAACACCTTTATCTGCCATTTTGTTCAGGTTTGTAAAGAGAAATGTGTTTGGGTCTGTGAAGAGAAACGTGTCTTCTGCTGAAGTTGACACTTGTGTTCACTCAGCCCCTTTAGCCCTCCCAGGGCTCACCTAACACCATTCATGATAACAGTAATAGTAATAGCAGCAGGGATTCCCCCGAGGTAAAATGGTGAGGCCAAGTGAGCAAGGGCGTGTTAAAAATGAAAGGCTAACTCAGAGTTTACTAGCAGAGCGCAAAGTCATCAGATTTATGGTTGGTCAAAAGCTGTGCTGCTGTACTACCAAGCCTGTGGCCTCCTAGTCACAGCTTTCTGAGCACATTTCTATCTTATACGGTCAGGCTTCTGGCCCTCATGCTCCTCTCCCTTGTTCATGATATGACAAGGTCAAAAAGGTTAAAACATAACCAATACATTCAGCTAACAAAATGACTTTAGCTTTCAAATGATTGCTGACCTCATCTTTAGCTATATTGATTTAAGACTGAGGTCGTGGGCGGGGATAGCTCATTAGCTTCTGAGTAGAAACACAGCATAAAGCTGAATGACTCATGCGTCTTATCTTCTCTGCTGGAATTTCTGCAGTGCATCCACACCACTAGCAACTGCAACTAGCAGGAAGTCTCACCTCGGCCTCCCCCTGCACTCATACGGCCCATTTTTACAGGAAATTTGCTTGAGGTAAAGATCAAGTAAAAGAGAAAGGTGACATGCCCTTGCCTCAGTTGAACACACACAACAAAAGGACACCAGTCCTAGCTCCTAGCTCCTAGCTACTAAGTCTATCCCAATATGGAGGACACTGGGACCACAGAAAGGTAAACTGAAATTTGAATGTGTACTTGAATATGTAAGCGACTATATAATCAGTTTACTGTACCACTGCAGCATTTGTGGGTCTGAGCCCTACACTGAATGTGTCAGTGACAGCTGTAAGGTAACTACTAAACAGGAACTACAGATCAAACCACAGCGATAATTGAATGTTTAGTAGTAGTAGGATTGTGGTGGGCTCTTTAAGGGGCCTGTGGTTGATGAGGTGCTAAATGCTTAAAGTGCTCGTGCACAAGCATGCTAGCAAAAAGCAAACGTTGCGGTCTAAACTGGAACAGCTGACTGAACCAAGATCTTAAATTGTTTTCGGTCCTAAGATGTTTGGACAAATGAAGCTGTGATGAAACCGCAACAAAGTTAATTAAGTAGGAGTTTGCCTTATGGGGGAAGAGGAGTGTATGTAATCGATCATGTCCAAGAAGCTTCAGGTGTGCTGAATTTCTAAGCTGGAACATGGTGTTATCTGTAATAATGTGAATGCAGGTGAAATAGAATAAGTGCAAACTGTAGGTCAATAAGCATGGAAAGTATACAGCTACTGAAGCTTTATAGTTAAATGTAGTAAGCAGAAAAATTGGATTAGACACAGGAAACTACAAGCGGCGGGTTTGCTTGGGTTAAAATAGGTGTTAACCATAACTCAATAGCAGTGATTGCAAGTTATATATGGAAATAATTCAAACTAGGGGAACGTTAAGCAGTTTTGATCACAAAATAATTGGTATTGGAATACAATCTCGAAAGAAAAAAAAAAACATTTGTAAGAATTTTCCTGTAACAATCGATGCAACAGTATGTCTTTAAATTGTCTAGTAGTGCTTAACGCTTATTGATTTTTAGGATTTGTGGATCTCTATTAGCTGTGCTAACTGAACTTAAAGACTTCAAAGATGTTTTACGTTCACCTTGACTTACTATTGCTAGATAACGTGTGTCAGTACACGTGCATGTAAAATGTTATTTTGTAGTGCAGTGCATCAGATAGAATGTGTTACTCAGCTCAAACTTTCCAGGGTTCAAATAACATTTCTGTTATCGCTCAACATGCAAATGAATATGTTTTCTCTGAAACAGTTTTCACCCTAGTCACTCTACATGATGAGTCAGCACATAAGGGTAGAATACATATGTCAACAGTGGAATATTCTCCACTGTATTTGTTTTTGATGACAAGATTCTACAGAAAGATCTTCCTTTTTATAGCTGGGGTTTCTACCAACATAACATACAGTACATAAACATAGCAGTAACACATTTAATGCTCAAATGCTCTCTCTCAGCATGCACTTTTCTCTTTACGGCAGCATGACCACAATGGACTCAAGCACTACAGAGTATGATTATGATTCGGGCCCATGTGACACCAAGATGTCTGTCCTGAACCCAGCTGTCATGTCCGCCCTCTTCTACCTGGTCTTTGCCCTGGGTCTGCTTGGCAACTGCATAGTCCTGTGGGTCCTTTTGAAGGTGATGCACCTGAAGAGCATGACTGATGTGTGTTTGCTCAACCTGGCGCTGTCCGACCTGCTGACCGTCCTGTCCCTGCCTTCATGGGCACTTTACAACCAGGGTCATCACTTAGGTGTCGACGCTGTCTGCAAAGCCATGGCAGGAACCTATCACCTGGGCTTCTACAGTGGGATCCTCTTCGTGACACTGATGAGCATAGACCGGTATCTGGCCATCGTTCATGCCGTGGCAGCTATGAGGACAAGAACGCTACGCTATGGAGTGGCCGTCAGCCTTGTGATCTGGACGATCTCTTTCTGTGCTGCGCTGCCAGAGGCCATTTTTGCCGGTATGGTCTCAGAGGATAACGCGACGCAGTGCCAGAGGATATACCCGGAAGAGTCGGCCAGAACATGGAAGCTGTTCCGCAATTTTGGCGAAAATACAGTAGGCCTCTTCATCTCCTTGCCCATCACAGTCTATTGCTACGTCCGGATCCTGCTGGTGCTGAGGAAGACAAAGAATTCCAAAAGAGGTCGAGCTATGAAGTTGATCCTCGCTATCGTCAGTGTCTTTGTGGTCTTCTGGGTGCCATACAATGTGGCCGTATTCCTGCAGACTCTGGAGCAGCTGGAAATCTTGCAGTCATGCGAGGCCAGTCAGCAGATCAATGTGGCCTTGGAGCTGACTGAGACCATTGCGCTAGTCCACTGCTGTGTGAATCCAGTGATCTACGCCTTTGTCGGTGAAAAGTTTAGGAAATGTGTGGCAAAGTATCTACTCCGTATCAAGCTCTACCAGACCACATCAATTCAGTCGAAAGCCTCGGAGAACGAAACATCCAACACACCTTTGTAAGAGACCTGTGTTGGACTTACATATATTTTTCATTTCCTTAGTTATAGACTCTTTAAAAGGATGATTTTTGGACTAGACTGCACATAATCAGTTTTGTTGCAAGCTCGACTAGAGTCTCAGTCTCCGAGCTAAGGCTGAGGCGAGTATCATGTCACTTTCAAGCTTGAGGACAGACAGGAATGGTGTATTAAAGGACATGATAATGATAATTGTAATATAAGTTATCTGCATAATTTGTATTATTACCTAAAAAAGTCCACTCTACATATGAGAGCTATGAGTGCCAAGAATTACAAAGCAGTGATAGGTAGGACTCATTTTTAACTTTAAGACTCAATTCCAGAAATCATACTCACACTTTAAACTCAATTGTAACTCCAGAAATCAAGCCACACCATCTTAGCTCATTGAAAAAAACCCTGACCATGCTAGGAGGACAGTCCCTCTTTCCACCCACTTGTGCAACTAAGGGAAGGCCAGACATTTACTTAGTTATCCGACACATTCTGCTTCATTTATACCAGTGCCGGTGACTATGGCTTAAAGACTACTTTGCTTTTTATTACTGCCATTTGCATGTTATTACTGCCATCACAGCGGTATTCATAAAATGTAACTAAAGCAAAAGCTTATGGCCAGTATTTTAGCTACTTCACAATATGTGAAAGACAAAGACCTTTAGCAATCACAGTGTTGTGCCCTGGCAGACCAGGATTCTTAAAGGTAGATCTGGCAAGATAAAAAAATGCAACGTAAACAAAAAGTGCAAAGAGTGGTACACAAGAGTCAAATCCCACCTACAGGTTAACACAGAGCCTCGAATGACGTAATGTTACCACAAGAGGTAGTAAGGGAGTCCCACTAGACCACAAGACGCTCAACTTCACAAGGAGAAAGTGTAAATATGCTGATTGGATTAGTGTAAGACTACTGTGGATTCAAGAACTGACAGAGAAAGAAGAGAGCCTCTCTCATCACCACAGCTAGAATCAGGCCACATCTGTGTTTGTTAAAAATGTGGGCTTCATCAGAAATTTATGCTGTAAATAGAATGCTAAACTGGCACACTAGAAAGGTTACTGTGTCTGAAACTGTAGTTTGAAACTATATTATTTTTCAATTGGTAGGCGAAAGGCACCTGCATTCCAAACCACATCCGGTCCAAATGCAACATGTGAGATGCTATGCCGTCATTCTAAAGGACAGAACATACAGGATTGTCACTTGAGTTATGTTGTAAACTTATCAATATGTGTACATTTTGCATAATATGCATCAAAAAAAATCTTTGTGGTGTTCTGAAAATTTCCACACTCGCCTAAATGCTGAACTACAAAAGCAGGAGAACAGCGTGTAATGCTGTTGTAAATATGTACGTAGTATGTGGAACTCGACTTCGGACAGAGTGATGGAAACTGCAGCTAAGACAAACATATAAATGAAATGAAAGCTTCTGAGGTCACAGTTCCTCAGAAAGACTGATTACACATTTCTTTTTAAGCTATAAGATGGAAATTTTCCCCAAGGCCTGGAAAGTATGATCTTTGCAGCGCTGAAAGTACCAGTTCTGCATCTTTTGTTCCTAAAACAGCGTTCCTAAGAGAGACACTGTTTACTCCATCATTACGCTGACTTCAACTATATAACTGAAACCGACTTGAGTTTTAAAAAAGTAATAAAATCTAATTTTCCTAAAGACGTATTCTTACTGCATTAAATTTGTCTGCATCTGGAATATATTGCATATTGTAATAATAATAATAATAATAATAATTATTATTATTATTATTATTATTATTATTATTAACTTTATTATTAGCTTTATTATTTACATAATTATAATATAAATACATATTGCAATCTTACATATTAAAATATTATTTGTATTATTATCATAAAAAATTACATTATAACAATTAAAATAATGTATTACAAAAATGATATATTTTTAAACTAACATTCTAATATTTTGTAGTGTTATAAATCTAATATAGTGTAGTGTTGTAAATCTACAGTAATGTGCAGAAGTCAGAGACCACCCTCTTGTTTTCATATCCAGTCAAAATGACCATGAAGTACACTATTAAGAAACACTCATGGATTTACAACAGCTTTTTTTTTCTTTCTTTTTTTTTCCATAAAACATTACTCTTCAGTGTTCAACTTTGGTGCTTTTCTCAGTGAGGGCTTCTGACAGCTACACATCCTTTCAGACTCATAGTGTTAAGTTGTCTTCTCTCAGTGGAAGGATGGACAGAAACTCCTGTGTTTTTTTTCAGATCTGAATCAAGAGTGAAGCTTGATTTTCTCCACTGTCTCAAAGATGACAGTTTTGGTGGTCTACCAGGTCTTGCACGGTTGTTAGGTGTCCCATTTTCTCTGTATCTTTGATTATTTTTTGAATTCCAGTTTCGGAGTTTAGGGTTAGGATTGTTTGATTTTACAGTTAAAATATATAACATTTATATTTTGTGGGTTTTTTTTCTGAAGCTGAAAAATTAATAACTTGTATTTATTGGCTGTTTTTACTGGAAATTAAATAAAGGGTGGTATCTGACTTCTGCACAGTATTAAGATATATATTATAAATGACTGCTATTAAAATAATAAATAATAAACATTATTTTAAATAATAATAATAATAAAGATGAATTTACTGCTAGAAATACTACAAAAAATAATAAAATGAAATGAGAATACTCATTGATTCTCGCGCTATAAAACAAAATAATATGAAACAATATGAGATATTTTTAATAATACTAATAACATTGATAACAATAAGCTAAATTCATACAATTGTATACAAAAGTTCGGGCACCCTGATTTGTTTTCTTTACAATTTTTCTGGACAATTATTGTTTATTTGCCGAATTTAACATTTTGTGGAAACAAAAATCCCAAACACAAAATGTTGCCTGTGCAAAAGTTATGGCACAGCTTACATTTAATGTTTTAGTTTTTATATATTTAAGTAGGTTAAACACAAATTGTGCACTAAAATTCGCAGAAAATGGCATATTTAAGAGTGTTCCCTGTAGAGGATGTGTTAACTTATTTTCACTTAAAAAATCAACAAAGCATGTCATTGTGGCTCATTTTTCATACCCAATTATAACAAACAAACAAACAAACAAACAAACACTATCAACAGGACATCATCATCAACAACAACAACAGGAGAACTTGAGAGAGGAAGAAAGAATTCTGATGCTGTTTGAGATTCACACATCTAAAATAAACCCACATCTTGATGGTGACATGATTTCAAATACGTTTTGTGACGCTTTTCCTCACCTCCTGAGGTATGATTTGGTTTTGCCTCCGTCAGTTGACAGATTGCCAGATCTATAGCTGTAGCACTAGCCTTCAACCACAACTAGCAGTTCAACAATTACACAAGACAAACCAAACACAGCCGCTCTCTAATGAGAATAATGAGAGCGAACTGGGAATAAACACAGTCTGCCTTAAAAAGTCACTCAGACTGACTTGTGTTGCTTGACATTAACCAGAAGAAAATGTACAGGCATGCTGCCTTCATTCCTTAAGTGATGGTGTACTTTGGGGTGTGTGTTGTACGACAGCACAGAGCAGCATAGTAGGCCTAGTTTATGCCTTGAACAGGCCGAGTGTCAAGCCGCAAAGCCGCGAAGTTCTAAAGTCTTTGCTTGTACTGCGATGATCTGCACAAACCGGATATCCTGTGCGGAGCTCTTTGTTCTGATGAACTCAGCAGCAAGTCTGCAAGCACAAAGAGGTGTTTGTTTGGAGGAAGTGCCTTGGACTTGTCAAAGTTGACAATACATATTTTTTTTGGTGTCACACTGCGCACATTTAAAAGAAGCGGACCAGCAGTGTTACTGTTAATGTGATAATAATAAATGTGTATTTGAATGTGCAAATACCGTCTCAGTGCTTTTTTGCATACGTATGCTGAAGCACATGATGATATCAGCTACTTCCTTCCTTACTGTCTCTCTGAACAGAATGAGTTTGAATTCATGCTCGCTTGACAGGTAATTTAATCTTATTACACGGTCCACCGACAGGCAACTTTTGTAAGCAGTGAATAGCAATGCTCTTGGAGTGCTCTTGGAATAGCAATACTATTGGAGTGCGCTTATACACTCACTGGCCACTTTATTAGGTACACTTACATTGTATCTTTACTAGGCCCACTTGCCATATGCATACACTTAGTAGTTCTACACACTGAAGTCCTCCTGTTTTTGTTCTATCAGTCAGATTCTGTTTCTGGATTTTTTAAAAACTGCGCACACTCACTGTCCCCTCTTACCTTGTTGGTCCACTTTGCAGATGTAAATTCGGAGGCTGTATCTAATCTTTTGCTGTACCCTGACAGTGTTACTGCTGTGCTGAGAATGATCCATCACCCAAGTAGTATCTGCTCAGTGTTGGTCCTGTGGGCATAGAAGAATGGGGTAAAGGAGGGCTAAAATTATATAGAGAAACAGATGGACTACAATTGCAGAACTACAAAGTGCACCTATATGGCATGTGGACCTGATAAAATGAACAACAAGAGCAGATAAGAAGCACTGTATGGTCAAATGAATATAAACACCTGACCATCACACCAATATGGGTTTGTTGGACATCTCATTCCAAACCATGGGCATTCATATGAAATTGCCCCCTGTCCTTTGTGGCTAGAACAGCCTTGATTTTATACACCTGTTAGCAAAGGTTGTGGCAAAACACCTGAACTCAATTAGAAGCAGTGTCCACAGCCTTACGGACATACAGTGTATGTGCTAACACGTTAAAGGCACATCTCTTTTTGCAAACAAAAATGTGCAATATGGCACCAACGTAACCACTCACAATCTATGGCTAGGCCTGGGCTTTTGTTTTCTTTCCAGTTCAACCCTGGCTCCACCCACTCCTCCACTTCACACACCTGCAGATCATTCTCTGGACTAATTAAGGCTCCTACATACATCCCTCTGATTTTCCTGTTTGTGTGCAAAGTCTCTGTGTTTCTAACCTGAGTGTCAAGCTGCTTCTCCTTTGTTTGTGTCTTGACCCTTGGCTTGTCTTTCTGCTTTTTGAATAAGGATCTGCCTCTTGCTCTGCCTGCCTGTGTTTTGACCTCTGCCTGTTCTAAGGACTATAAGTGTTGGTCTGCTCTGAATAAAGCCTTCTCACATCTGTGACCTAACTACATGCCTCTGATGTTACAACTATAACTGAACATAACAAACAGGAGAAAATGAGCCACAAAACTTCTAGGCATATGTTAGCCTAAACAATTATGTTTTTAATCTAGTTTTAAAAACACTATTGAGCTTCCATTCCTAATATTCACTGCTACATAAGAAAACAATCTTCCGCCAACTGAGCAGTAAGTGATCCTAGACGTTTGCCTAAGTAAGTCTGCCTCAGCTGAGTGAAGTGGTGTGGACAGGCTATAATGCTATTAAAGACTTAAATCTCATGAAAACCTTGTAATCTATTAAGGAGTTAATAAGAAGCCAGTGTACTTTTCCTGGTAAGT
>JAILXH010120509.1:326-10340 GCA_023558415.1 Piaractus mesopotamicus
TCATGTTACAAAATGTTTGTGTGGAATTATTTCCACCAGAGAGGTCTCCAAATCCCCGGATCTTACGTAATGTAATTTTAAATATTACCCAATGTTCAAAGAGTACATCTAATATTAGAGGTGTGAATATCTAGAGGAATTATTTATACACAATTTGAATTTTGGGGGGATTTTTTGGGGACTTTTATGTTTGAAAATAGCCTGGCAATGTTATTTTGGCCAAATGACCATATGCTTATTATTAATAATAGGCTTATTGCTTTTTGAAACTGGTGTCGACCTACAATATGATAAAATAAACAAATGTTCAATAAACCATTTATTATTAGTAATACGTCAGCCTGTGAGGATGTTTAAGTTGGCCCACCAGAAAGTTACCCTAACCCTACCCCCTTACCCTCTGAGAAAATGAACATATTCCTGTACTATACATAGCTTATTCAATTCTTCTTTGTAATTGTATTTTAAAAGTATTTTAGTAAGAGAATATAGTGTAATAATATAAAATGCATTTCTGAAACCTACTCAGCTTCTTTATTTGAATACTGTTTGGTCTTTTTGGCCTTCGACCCACATCAAACACTGCACTTTGACCCCCAAAACAAAACATTTGAGCACCCCTGGTTTAGAGTACGCTATTGTTGTGAAGTAAACATGGACTGCATTTATTTAACTATTTTGTCATACAATCATGAACACATCATAATATAATAGGTTATATTATGGGTTAAGGTAATATCATATGGGTTAAGGTAAAGTAATACGTTAAGGCAGATAACTTGATCTTGTAAGTGTTTTTTTCTTATCATATTTCCACTGCAACAATACTGCAAATTTCCACCGGCGCTTCTATGTGATTTCCTTTGTTATGGTAGCATTAAGGTAACAGTGAGCACATTTGTTTTCTTATGGACATTTAAGCTTGGGGGTCATTCAAGTAACACATGCTTTAATTTGCATGTTACAATTTTACAGTGAATCCTTCGATAAACTGAATTTCAGAGACAAACATCTAGTTCTATTTGTTGAGAAAATAGTGTCCAGCTGCTCATCTGTGGAGCTGTAGAAACCAAGGATGGGTCGCCATACAACATACCAGGCCACACCCACACTTGGTCTCGAAAGCTGCACATCACTGTCATCGTTGGGAGGGAAAAAACTCCATGAAGAACATTCAAATATCGCAAACACACGATCCATTCAGAGAAGTTGGCGATGATCACTCAAACCTGTTGAACGCTGCCGCCAGAGGAGTTATGGCACATGCATGCTCATCCTGCGCACTGCAAAATGTTTCAGCTTGTAGAACCAGTTATCAGTGTGCCATTGTGTTTCTACCACTGTATAGGAGATGCTCGAGGCTTCCTTTATTATTGTACTGTGTTTTTTTCCCAAGTGAGCATCAGCTATTGTCTCTGAATTTATAACCTCAAGGTGGATCAACAAGATGTGTCTAATAGAGTGAAGAGTGAGTGGACACAGTGTTAAAAAACCTCCAGCAGCACTGCTGTATCTGATCCACTCGTACCAGCGCAACACACACTAACAAGCCACCACCACGTCCGTGTCACTGCTGTGCTGAGAATCATCCACCACCCAAATAATACCTGCTCTGTGGTGATCCTGTAGGGGTCCTGACCATTGAAGAAAGGGTGAAAGAGGGATAACAAAGTATGCAGAGAAACAGATGGACTACAGTCCAGATACGAGGCCTAAATCCATGTTTTCTTTCTAAATAGGTTTATCTTGCTCTTGTGAGCACACAATATATATACAGTATGTCCTGTGAATAACTTTCCAGTGTCCACCAAATGGAAAATTCTCCTCTTTCAATGTAAACTGGGCAGTCGTAATCTTAGGTGGCGCAAGCACCACCAATCACAAGGCTGGTGTGGGCTGTCCCACCAAGAGAGCTTTTGGCAAAATCGTGCTCCCCTACGTTCTCTTTTTCTCTGTTCAAGTCAAAGAAGCTCACAGAGAGAAAGCTGATAATGAGCAAAAGCTAACCTTGCATGCATAACTGAGCTTCAACTGGCCATGCCAGGATTCCCTGGATGCACATCCAGCAGTAAAGTGAACAAGAACCTAACTTCTTTAAACTTTTGCCACATTAAAGCTGAATAATGCTTTTGGTGAGCCAGCAGTGTAGTCCACCACGCAACCTGCATATGTGAAGCCTGTTTCACTCATTTTTTTACAGCTTGTGCTATTGTTTTTGCTTCTGCTCCAGCACTCCCGATCCAACTGGTCAGCTAAGTGTCCAGAAAGCAGGGTTACAGCACCACTTGTCTTTGGGAGTCACTTTAGCCAGCTTTAGTTTGATCAGGAACCCCCGCCTCGTTAACTCCATTAGGAATTGCATCTTCTTGACCTTTTCGCCCTTTATGACCCCAACCCTTCAGACCCTTAGACTTTTATCCCATTAGGGTTGAAGACACAGCCGTGCACATCCCATAATAGCCCTGAAGAAGAATTAATGACACCGTGTAGGAGAAGAAGGACAGGAGAAAAACACAAACAGCATCTTCCGCTCTGCTTTCGCTATCAGTGAGTGTTTGGCAGACGGGCAGCAGCATGGCTTATGTTCCAAACAAATGGACGTGCATCTGTGTTCAGATGTTTCAGTGAGTGACACTGTTTAAGAAATGTCTGGATCGATTAAACACACACACACACACACACACACACACACACACACACACAGGTTTTGGCAGTGGCGTGGGTTTCATTTCAGCTTTGGGGGAACACACGTCTCATACCATCAGATGCATCATGCCTGCACTCATACTCTTCCTTCGATGCCCCAAAAGTTCTAAAATCAGGTTCTCCGATCTCCCTAACATAGACCAGTGTAGCTATCAGACAGCTAGGAGAAGCAGAGGGTTGAGAGAAGTGTGATGACAAGGCTAGAACACCAAACCCAATTCCAAAAATGTTGGGACAATAGGTAAAATGCAAATAAAAACAGAGAGCCGTGATTTGCAAATATACTTTGACCTGTGTTTACACAAAAACAACATCATTTTTTTGTAAATATACATTTATTCTTAGGGGCAGTCATGGGCTGGAGGTTATGGAACCAGCCTTGTGACTGGAAGGTCGCTGGTTCGATCCCCTGAGCCGACAGTACGTGACTGAAGTGCCCTTGAGCAAGGCACCTAACCCCCAACTGCTCCCCAGGCACCGCTCTGGGCAAGTGTGCTCACCGCCCCCCTGGTGTGTGTGCATTCACTAGTGTGTATGTGGTGTTTCGCTGCATGTATGGGTTAAATTTGGAGGTGAAATTTCCCCATTGTGGGATTAATAAGGGTCACTTAACTTATTCTGAAACAGATGCCTACAACACATTCCAAAAAGGCTGGAACAGGGGTAATTCAAGACTAAGAACATTGTGAAATGTTTAAAAAACATCTTAAACAGGTGATACAATCATGCTTTGGTTTAAAAGGAGCATATAGGAAAGGCCTAGTACACTATGAGAAAGGACTGGTCAAGGCTTATCACTTTGCCAAAAAGTGCATCAGTAAAAAGCAGTTAAAAAAAATTGTTCCTCAGCCAGTGATTGCAAGGATTTTAATTATTTCACCCTCTACAGTGGAAATCATCCAAAAAGAGAAAAGTAAAGGAAAAGGCCAAAAGCCATGGCCCGTGAGCCAACTAGAACTAACCGGGTACCAGATAACGGAGCTCAAACCGGACTCTCCGGTCCAAAACTGGACATCTGGTAACTCTGGTTAGACATATTTAGGTGCCACACAGACGCAGGGGATCTTAAAAAAGCTTTTCTAGGTTTAATGAAGTAAAGAAATCTGCTAGACCTACGACACTAGTTAGCTAGCTATTGCTAACAAACAATGCTACAGCATTAGTCATTTCCGTCCAAGGATCTACACCAATAAGAGTCCTCAGGCAAGACCCCTAAAGTTACATTCATCTACCTCTGGAACATGTTTGAACTGTAAGTCTGACAAGAGTGTCTGCCAAATGCATAAATATACGTTTTTATTTTCTTTGCACAAGACATCTAGGCCAGAATTAGGTCCTTTAGTTGTATGGGGAAATGGTGCAGTTATATGGTGGTTATATGATGCCCGCAGTGTGTAAACGGTCACACACACATGTTGGGGTAGGGGTCCTTAAAGGGAAATTTTAACATCTTAAAAGGGGTGGCACAGTGGTGAAGTGGGTAGTGCTCTCAGCTGACAGCAAGAAGCCTAGGTTTGATTCCCCGCCAGGCAACCAGGGTCCTTTCTCAGTCAAAAGACATGCAGCCAGGTGAATTGGAGATGCTCAGTTGCCTCTAGGCTGTTTACAGTCTTTTGCCCAGTGAGTGAGTGTGGCATAGAGTGTGTGTTTATCTCAAAAATATTGTACAACGATGTCTTAGGCATCAGACAGCATATTCATAAACATTCCACATAATATTTTTTTTTGTGGGGGAGCTTCAGACGTCTGGTTCCTATCACCACCACTGTGAACAACTGACTCGGTAAGCTTCTCCAGAATAGAGTATTTCCCATCAAATCATTCTAAATGACTTTGGTTACATCTTAACCATTTAATTATGCAGAAGTTTTGAAAAAAAAAAAATCTCTTTTAAGGAGGCACTACATATCCACCTACCCAGACACCACTACATTACTGCTCTACACTCACAAATACAGATTACATACAGTTAACTAGGCTTCACTTGTTGTTAAAATCTTTTTTAAAGGTCCAGAGAAAGTGATCTTGTGATTAGCTCACATCCTGAATAAAAGCACTTCAGACAGCTTCAAATGATTTCTTATCTTTCATACACCCACACACTTACAGAGTGGAGTTAATACACCCGCCTATCTGACCTTTATGAGACCCAGAGTAGGTCAGTAACACCTGGCTATTCTGGCTATCATCTCTCTCTCTGTCTCTATGATCTGTGTTTTGTACATCATACACTATTAATCTTCCTTTGACAGGAAGCACAAAAAGGGGAGAAGGATGGAAAGATGAAGAAACGACAATAAGACAGAAACGTTCCACTCAGTGACCGCTTTATGAGCTCCACTTACTTTATAGGTCCACTATATCTGTGTACAATTACAGCCCCTCTGTTTTCATGCACAATTTAAGAGCCAAATCCCACCCCTTTCATGGTCAGTTTCTGACCACAGGGCTGCTGTTGACCAGATATCATTTGATTTCTCAACACAGCAGCGATATCGATATGGTAGTGTGTGCAGTGCAGGTATCAGCATATCAGACACAGCGGTCTTGCTGCGACGCACATCACTGTCACTGGTTGAGAGTCGTCCGCCATTCAAAAATATCCAGCTGTTAGCAGCTCTGCGGTCTGTGGTGTAGAAAAAGACCACTGATGAAGGGCTACATCAGAGGTGTCAAACTGAGTTCCTTCCAGGCCACAGCTCTGTGGAGATTAGCATTTTAGGTGTGTTTAATGAGGCAGACTGCTAGACTCTGCAGAGCTGTAGCCTGGAATGAACTCAGATTAATTACAGCTACATGAAAAAATGTTGAACACCCTGTTACAAGTACATTTCAACACCTACAAAATCTCTTATGCAAAGTCTAAAACCTCTTAAAAGATAAAAAAATTAAAAAGATGAGAAATATACCTATGATATATACCTCACATATACCTATGACTATCAGATACTGCTGGAATTTGGAAAATATTAGTTATACAGCTATCAGTACCAGCTCGAGGCCCTGACTGTGGCCTCGTCTGACGCAGCTGACCGAGTCAGACGGCTTCTCGGGCGGCATGAGAGAAAGTGCGGCTATCGCTAAGGTGTCTATGTTAGGCTAAAGCTAACCCCAAAAGACTGGCCATTTCTTTATGTACGCTGCCTCCAAAACAAAGTGGACTACTTCAGATGCAACAGACTAGACAGCTGAAAGTCATCATGAGGCTACTGCTTTTTATTTGAAACAGGCCTGAAACATCCATGACTCAGCCACTCAGCTAAAAAGGGCTAACGTTAGTATGGCTTGCACAATTAGTAAGTTGCAATATCTGCATGTATCTGTGGCACACTGATATATCAGTTATGACAAAACTCATAGGAGAGGAAGAATTCAACTGTTAGAATTCAACAGTTCACCACTACTAATAAGAGAAGCTCTGTGTGTCCTATTCCACACTCATCACACAAACCATGAGACTTACAGACGAATGAGCTGGAAGTAATGGATTGACTGAAAGAGATTAATGAATTGAAGTTCCCCAAAGATCTACGCTAGACTTTTGAGCATGTGTGTGTTGTGGAATGAAGGAAAGCATGAACATTTTGAAGTTGTGGGGACATCTGTCTCCTCCCCTTGGGGAAAAAAACTGCTTTTTTTATACAAAGAGCTTATGGGGCAGATTTACTAAAAGAGGCGCTAATTAACAACATTCTACAGACAACATGTGCTGATGGGGGTTGTAAATTTTAGCAGATTTTTCTACTCAGAACTTTAATGCAAATAAACACATGAAATTCATAATAAACATGTTTTGGCCAAATTTGAAATTTGAGAAGACAAACATTAGCCAAAATTTGACATATTGCTGCCGAAAATGGGGAAGAACCAACAGATGACTTTTTCCACTTGGTGGAAACAGGCTGTCCATTTTAAGCAAGAACAATAGCAGCCATACTAGCGGCAACGATAAGACAAGCTTTTTACCAGTGGTAAATGGTACATAGTAGGGGTGGGCAATATGAACGTTCAGCCCTACTCTTGGGTTGCTCTGGTTTCTGATCAACACATGCTGGGTGTGCCGAATGATCCCATTTGTAAGCAGCACATGAAAGCGCCAGAACAGTTAGTAGAGTCATGACATATCATAACAAACGCCAAGCAGGAAACCATGGCAAATGAGGATACAATTGAAATGTACTTTCTGAATCAACATTCATCCTCAACAAGGACAGCTAGCTTTCGGATTTCACTTGACTGCATGAAAAGCCAGGTGTAAAACACACCCCGCACACATTGTGAGCGAATTACTATCGGATTTACTCTTGTGTGCTGTTCATGTTTCTTATAACTCAGTGGTCTGGTGGACCCACCACATTATTGTTTTTTTAAATCAATACAGCCATAACAAGTTATGTACAAATACCAGATGTTTAAAATATCACAAGTGGCCTGCACAGGGCTCTCCTTTAGCAGCTGTAGCCAGTCAGCAGCCTGTTAATTTTGCCCACCCTCACACACGCACACACACACACACACACACACACACACACACACACACATGCATATACAAACACATGCACACACAGACACACACACGCTAACAGCAGGCCGTGTAGGAGGAGAACAGAGTGAAGGGACACAGCACCACTAATACATAGTATTTACCGTCAGATTGGTAAATCAGAGAAGGTGGTTGATTATGATAATCTCTTAGTTTTTTGTGCTTTGAGAATGAAAACTCCTGTAATACATACACAATAAGGCAAAAAAACAGAAGCGACTGCACCATTGAACTTATTATGGTTTCTGAAGGGCCTGTGCACCAAGTTAAAAAAAAGTCACATTTTAAAGTTAAAGCAATATGTAATTCATACTCCTCCTCCTGTTTAATTACCAGTGTAGAAGAAATGTTACAAGTTCAAAATCAACCTTCATCCTTCTCTAGCTATTGTTACTCTTGTTTTGCTTCTATTTATGTCACTTTTTTTCTTCGTGGTTTCTTGCCAGGAGCGGGCGTGGTACTTTTCGATTCTCTCATGTTGGACCGATGGCAGGCTTGACACTACAATGACTCACTCTCACGAGACAGAAAGGGCTGAGGCTAACTGATTAGCATGCTAACTTTAATAGATATCTCTGCTACATGATACATAGATGTCTTTGAACTGTTATTTCTTCACATTCTGTTGATAACATCTGTTAATTTTGGAATGTTGTAAACTAAAAATCTTACAAATTGCACCTTTAATACCAAAACAGGCTTTGCGATGGTGCATATTGCTAGCAGATCTGATCTGACTCCTTATCTGTAAAAGTGAAAGAGCTATAAGATTTGCTGTTGGTTGCTGAGCTTAAGCTTTAAGGTTTAAGGTTAAGTTATTGTCTAGCACAGCAGCTTTTAGCTAATGGTATACAGAAGGGAATACAACCCCCCCCCCACAAAGATAGGAATACACAGCTGTGTGTGTGCTGCATTGCTCACAGTTGCTTTGATTCATTTAGATTGATGAGTTATAGAGCCACTGATGCATGTAGGCAAAGCTCTGAGGGATACATCTAATGGAAAGGCCAGCTAGCTTTACTGCAGCGGCTGTTCAGCAGCCGGACTCATTACTGGAAGCTGAGCACAGAGCACTGATAGCTTTTACAGGCTCTTTTAGAGCCTCGGTATCTCTGCGCTGAGGCTACGCGCTGGATGAGCTTCTGTAACCGCAAGCGTCTTGTGAATAGGGTCGGGGATTGTTTGAAGTTCTGATAGCAGAAAGTTACATATTTCACTTATTAGATAAAGTTTAAATTAGGGCAGAGACAGTAAGCAGTTCTGCAAACGCAATAAATAGGAAAATAATAAATAATATAATTTTTTTCTTATTTAAAACCACATATATTTTACAGTAACATTCAGTATATCTATGACAGTTTCCATTTGCGCCAGAGGGGGCGACAAAGCGTTAAAATGGAATTCCACCATTTTTAAAAAAAAATGCTACTTAATTCAGTCGTAGAGACGTAAAACAAAGTCATTCGTTTGATGTGAAGCATTATAGAGGAACATACTGATTTCTTTCTGGTGATAAGAACCACGATTCACAATGAGTACATAGAAATACAACCATTTAATTTGCTATCCAAACTGACCAGTGAATCTTTACTTGTTTTTAAGGTTTTACATGTATTGATAATTATGTATAACGATAAAATGAAAAATGTAATATAGAGTGGTAAAAAAAACAACAACAAAAAAAAAACGCATTTTCTTTGGGGAGTATTTTGCCTCATAACAGCCTGCATGTTCCTCTTTACCATGAACTGATCAAAACCTAAACTGTTGGAAAACTGTTCTGAAGACGCGATTTCCTTTCTTCAAACCTACTTACGCACTTTTCACGAAGATTCTGACATTCACCAATGTTTTCTTCCACACACTCAAGACCACAAAGGTGAACAATTCTGTGGTTTAAGAACACATCATGAATCTGACGTAGACTTTTTCATAGGTCCTTTCTCAACAACAAATTTAAGAAAAAAGCTAGAAAGATATTGGTGAATGAGGCTCAGTGTCTCAGGCATCAGTCAACTTATTTGTGACCATTTCATACACTAACATTAAACTCTTCAGACGTCTGGTTCCTATCACCACCACTGTGAAAAATTCTGACTTGAGGTTTCTCTAGAATAGAACATTTTACATCAAACCACTTTTGATTCCACTCTAAATCTTTGAATTTTTGAATTGGATTTTCTCTTTAAGGCCTTGTCACACCAAATTTACAGACACTGAAAAATTGATGAAGAAAGGCAGATTTTGAAACTGCATACTTTAAACCTAATGCTGTCTTTCACATTAGAGCTCCTGGTTGCTGCATGGTTTGTTTGCTCCTTTTAGTACACAGTGCTGCAAGCTGAAGCACAGGCTCAAACTCCAACACACCCAGCGCCTGGTTTGTAGAGTTTCAGCTGTCAGCCAAAATTGTTTAACAGGATGGGCCGTTACCCAGTGTCTGCATCTTTCAAACACACTGGCTAAAAGACAAAAAATAACCTTGGTCGTCCGGCCAGGGAAGCAAACCCAGGCCCTTCTTGCTGTGAGGCGACAGCACCACCCACTGCATTAAAAAATAACCTGGCTGATTGCCAATCGTGTACTTTGAGGAAAAATCCCATCATGCATCCCTAATCATGTTGTTTACAGACCAAAATAACGTGGAGTAACAATAACAATACATTACAAGATTCATTCCTCAGTGCTCTTTTCTTGGGAAACTATCTTCGGTAGATCAGTACAGATCTCTAGGAGCTCTCTCTCTCTCTCTCTCTCTCTCTCTC
>JAILXH010120659.1:2834-14936 GCA_023558415.1 Piaractus mesopotamicus
AGGAAGAGAGGATAACGCAGTCAAGAAGAGATTGTAAGGTTCAAAAGTTCAGGAGCTGCAGTCCTGAAAGACCTACTGCCATCAGGGATTGCCTCCCCTCCACCCCTCTAAATCTACATCTATGTGTTATAATAATAACTGATTATATTTCAGGTGATCAACATATTGTTCTAAAATGTCACTGTTGTTTTCAAACCAGTCCTCATCACCTGACTCGTGATGCATTGGTATAGAGCAAACATGTGGACCCTGTATGGTGCCCTGAGGGCTGGGCTGAGCATCTCTGTATTAACAGATCCATGTCAGAATTCATTGATATTGAGAAAAAAAAGCTCTATTTATCTCCAAGGTAACTAGTAAACATCACATTGTTTTGGTAAATGTGTCTGTGACATAAAAATAGTTTAAGAAGCCCTGTTATAGATACAGTGTTTGATCATTAAGCCAAGCTAATGATCCAGTAGGTGGGAAGTGAGAAGATCCATATGTTAAGCAAACATTTATACGACCTGATGTTTTTGATACGTTTCTGTCATACTTTAGGCCTTTTAATACTTTCCAAATGTCACATTTGAGTAGAAAGAGCATTTAGATCATTTGATCTGGTTCTTTATTATAATGAGAGGTGTGCAAAAGCAATGCTCATGCTGATGTCTTTGATAAGCTTCATTAAAAAGCTAATTCTCTTAATCATAAGCATTTGGTATATTTTCATGGTATATTTTCAAATGCCAGATACGGTGATTTAAGAGTTCAAGAAACTATGTTTGGCTGAGTAGGAGCAAGCACATGTAGACACCCCTTTCTGCTGGATGCCTGCAGCCATCTGGAAAACATTGCTGAGTAAAAATTTAATGGTAATAAAAACACTGTGTTCTATGTATTAATCCACCGCTTGAGTGTCACAGTACAGTTTCATTAGAGATGGGTTTTTAATGTGGGATTTATAGTGGAAAATGTCTCTGTCTTCTGCAGAGGTCTGTCAGAAGCTTCAAGTGTTAGAACTGTCAGTAGAAGGCTGTTTTAATTTATACTAGATTTGGCAATTGGCCTATTTGTACTATTTGTTTTGGCCAATCAGTGCTGCAATTTTATGATTTAAATAATCATGTAAGTGCATTTGCGTTGTATTTAAATGCTGCTGCTACACTACATGTCCAAATATCATAGCATAATTATGTATGACTTATTGTGCTAAATAGCCAGTTTCCTCTTACTTTCAGTGTAGCTGGCCAGTTTTGTCCATTAAAGAGCAAATTATGTTATTTACATTGCTACTTTGTCCAATAGAAAGTACTGGAAATGTGCTAATGAGTTTCATGTATTCATTAAGCTCACACAGTGAGCCTTATCCAAAGGCAAATTTCACATCCAGCAATGATGCACCTCAGAGTAACTTTGACCATTAGTTTTCACACTTGCAATAAGTACTGAAATAATCTCTAGAACATTTTTTAACACTGCCATTCAAATATGCTGTTGGGTTTTGTAGTGCGACTTTTACTGTGAAACACTTCTCTTAAAGTTTCCTGTCATTTAGAAACAGGATCCATTTAAACATTAGTGGTTGATTTAACATACTTGAGGCTCCTGTTCTGGTCACACACTTCCTGTGGCAACAAGCATTTGGTTTCTTTCTTTCCACACAGTGGCTTCTGTTTTCTGTGGGCCAAACATAAAGACATGTCTCATTTTAGCAGTAAATCTGTAGTGTGGCTGCAGATGCATTGTATAATTTAGCATGTAAAAGTCTATGGAGGGGTTAGGTAAAAACAACAGGCGATTTTAAAAATTGTCTCTGAATAGTGGCTAAGTGAATGCAGTGCGCTGCAGTGAATTTGGAAAGCTTGGACTTGAATTAGAAGCCAAAGACTGTTTTTGTCAGCTGTTGTTATAGTTGCATCATCTTTTCTGTTCAAGATGTGCTGTACTACTTGTTTATGCCATGAAAGTAAATGCATGTTTAAACTCTCAGCTTTATTTCTGTAAACTCTTTTACTATTAGTTGGTTCTCAATGGTGTGCAATAGACGTGCATTGCTTTTCAGTCAACGCTTTAAAGGTGGCAAACATTTTTTTCCCCTTCAGGCTAAGACTAGCTTCACTAGGTTGCATAGTAGGTGTGAAAAAAATTGATACAACATACTCTAATGATATTTAAGTGAATGAAGGCCCCACATATCAGCATTTTCCTATTATGAATATGTTTAAACGTATTTTGTTCTATGCACTGATTGTCAACAAAATGCTGCCATAGGAAGGTCTTTATTCCTTTCTGAGCAACGCTTCTATTAGTGGTGGTAACATAGTGGATAGCCATTACCTCACACACCAGAGACTGGTATTCGTTTCCCTGTCCAGGAAAAGACATAAAAATGTAAAATGTGCCACCGGCCACATTTTATGTTTTCTTTTTCCCCCAATATGTTAAATTGAGCAAATAAACAGTAAGTGTGCACTACAGTGTGCACATCCTTTCTGGAGAGCATGTGTTAATTCAACAATATGTAATTTGACCGGGGCGTGCAAACTTTTACATGCGTCTGTACATGTAGGAGAATGTTGAGTGAACGTTGCCTTGTCTACTTCATAATTCTGTTTCACTTTAATAAAAATAAAAAGTAAAATAAATAAATCAGAAAATATTTTCTTTTGGATGCATCTTTTGCATTCAAAAGTAATAAATCGCAGTATATTGCAATATGTGGTATCATAATGCATCACGTTACAACACTTCGCATATCACATCTCAAACGAATCACAGTAAAATCATACTGTGGCTCAAGAATTGTAATAATATCTTATTTTAAGGGCTTGTAGTTATACCCACCCCTAATCTCCTAACATAGCTCCAATTTTACGTTTAAAAGTTATGGGAAAAAGTTTTTTTGTTAGGAAGAACATGGTTGTCCATGCAGATAGCTAACAAAGCTAACAAAAGCTCTGTCTGGCAAAGCGGTAGGGATGATACCACTGCTCCTACTATCATTCTGATTCAGAGAGATCCCACCACTGAAACAGAGATACTTTCCATAGTGAGTCTAATTTGAGACATTCACCAGTTTCACTCCTGCTGAGGCGTTCAAAACAGCAGTTTCTGCCATGAGAATTAAAACTGTTTGTTCTCTCTTGTTGTGCTCCTGTCTGTGGTTTGCCTCTCCAGTTATGATGGTCTTTCTGCTGGACCTCATCCATGAACTCCGACTGCTGGAACACTATCATTCAAAACAACATGAGACCACAGGAACCAGCACAAATGAGCACTTAGCTTTTACAGGAATTCTGACCTAATGGCACTGCAGGATGTTGTTTGTTGAAGGAACAGAGTTGTGGTCCCCTTCAGTGACCATACATGATATGCAGTTTTCTTTGTGAAGAGATTAGTTCAAATCCTCAGTGTAAGGAACAGATGAATGAAAAATATGTTTCATGTGATGTAATGTCCCCCCTCATATAGACTTGGCTGCACTTTAAACTATTACACTAAGTATTGACCCACATAAGTGAAGTATTTGAACAGTATAAAGATGTTGAATACACTTGTATGCAAAGCCTCTGGTCCTTGGGTCAAATGACATGTTTTGTAAAAAATAAAAATTAAATGTGGCCTGTGCAAAAGCCATGGCACATTTTAGGTTTATTTTCCAATATGTTAAAATCTGCAAATAAATAGAAATTGTGCACAAATTTTTTAACTGTTTTATTTACACAGCATTTGGCCAGGCTTTGGTAGCAAATCATAGTGAGCATAACAGTGAAGAACAGTACAGGAACATAAATGCATTTACTCTAAACTAAAGCTGTCTTTGTGAACACAGTTCCTGAGATATAGCATTTGCAAATTCAATTTTGTGGTATCATCACTGTCAATAGCACATAAATTGTTCCATAAAATTTGCCATTGGGATTCTATCATCTGAGGAAACTCTGAGGAGTGTCCGGAGCCACATCTGGTTATGAGGCGGTCCCTGATTTTGTTGGTCTCTAGATGCTGTAGATACTTAGCTGAGGCGGATCGTGCTGCAGATGGTATGAGTTTGGTCAACTGGGATTCAGAGCAGTGACCACTAACTAGAGTGAAGATTACATTGGAGTCTGTGGTTTTACAGCAGATGGCAGTGGAGCTAATGTATTAAGTAATTCTGGGCTGAAGGACTAGCTAGTTGGAAATTTAGTGACCCAGATGTGGACCACCATGAAAGTCTGTTGTGTTTTATGCTTTCTTTCACTCTAATTAACATTAATATCTTATAAATACCATATATTGGTTTGAAAATTTACTTGAATTAATGTTAATGTATTTAAGGTAATGTTAGCATTTCCTTATGGTGCTCATTTTTTCTTAGTCTTTTTTTACCCTATAAAGCCTGAATCAAGACAAGACACGAGGCGGGGCCAAATGTGTTAATGTAACCAGAACATCTGGTGGCAACCATGAGAAATTTTCAGCTAAATGCAGATGGGAATGTAGATTTATTAGGGTGGGAACAAATTCAATGTGAAAATCCCTAAAGTAATCCAACCAAACTGTGAAGGTGGAGCTCAAAGTAGGGGCGATGGTGTGCTCATCAACATTGTCGGACTAGCATACCTGTTGCTACCCCGTGGATGTAATGTAAGTTGGCATGACTGAAAAGTCCACCAAAAGCTCCAATTAGGCATAAATACGGGTGTCTCATGCAGAGAACACATTACATGTGGTAAAAATCAACATTACCTCTTGCAAGGGAAAAACAACTTTGCTAATTATAGCATTTTACTACCTAGCTTGTTTTGCTTGTGTTATCAATTGTACATTAAAAAAGCATGGAATAAAGGAATTTGAGGGTGGGTTTTAGAGGGGCTGTACTCTTATTAGTGGCTGATTTTGCTGCAATCCAGCACCAAAAGTTTAACAGGTTGTCCTCAGATGTATATTCTCGACAGAAGATCAGATCTGGCCTATGTAGAAGTCTTCAAATCTGGAACTGCATCAAAATTGAAGACCTGTTTCAGTCTCACAGATACGTTGAGATGTTCAAATGTTCTCTCGTCCACAAAATTAAAATACAACCACATTCAGGGCTCGGAACATAAAACAAGCTCTTCCACTTTAGGAAAGCACAATAATGAAGGTATCCAGTCATGAAAGCAAATTTCATAGCAGTTTGAACAGTACGTGGACAGAGTGCACATTTTACTGCATACATAGCCACAGTGAATCTCACATGCTTAGATGATGACTCTATTTCTCTCCTCATCCTTAACACCCAAATGACCCCAGCGTTAAGTCAAGTCTTTTATTTGGAGGATGACAATTGTCCACATTCTCCCCCTCTATGCCACTTGCTCAGTCAGGTAATAGGCAACATCTGGATCAGCAAAGACTCTTTGTTCCATTGCGCAAATGTGCTAATGAAGTATGATTGCTCCCAAATGGATCTCGTTCATGCTGGGCACTTCCAGCAACAGTTCAGTAAGGTAACATCTATAAAGCCTTTATTAGCACTTTTAGAAACATTGAAAGATTTGTATTTTACCTTGTAAAACATGAGTTCGCATTTGTGAAGACATGTTTATTTTGTTTCGTCATTGTGACCCTGACCCCAAAAGCTGTAAATCAGTGGTGGCTAGTCCATATTTATAAAGACTTTCTTCAATATACAGTAGGTACATACATGTACTATTACTGTGTGAACAAAACTACATATCTCCAAGAAAACTCAGTTTTCAAGAGAAAAAAAAAAGCTGATTAACTTTTGGTGCAAGTTAATCTAATAAGATTTTATTCTAAGTAATTTAGGACCGTTTGTGTTAGTCACGTTCTTCATGAATTTATGACACAGTGTAAAAATATGAAAAATGGAGACACAAGGTTTTGTTTCAACAGCATAATTTATATGTTTGATATCATTGATTTGAATGATTTAAAGCCAATTTTGCTTTAGAAACGTGTGAAATAATTGTCCTGACAATTAGTAGGAAGCAGTAAAAGCGTAAGAATTTTTTGATGACAGACAGAGCTGTAGATGATTCCATAATAATTGTGAAAGCTGTACAGCATCAAGAATTACCTTGTAATAAAATTCATATCCAGAATGCCTCATATTTAAAAAAGCGGTGATCAAATGTGACTGATGAAACATCACTGATGCTTGTTTTATGTCATGAATTTGCTATAAATAGATTATTACAGTTTGTTGTTTAATAACATTTGCAATTGATATGTTATAACTTCCCACTGTTCCCAAAATACTTCTTATAATATAAAACATAATTGTGACTAAACCATCACTTTATCTTTTAGTGCCTAGTGTATAACCTTTCAATCTACACAGTATATGTTACTATTGAATAACAGTTTATAATATAACAAGTGATTGCTAAGTTTTGAAGGCTAGTCCAGGAAACAACTTGTTTTGCTGTAGTTACAATATTTGCTTCCATGGTTTTATACAAATTACAGTGCATTGGAGGCGATAATATTAATTCTAGACCTACAGTGCAGAGGTGCTGCCAAGGCATTGTGATGAACTGTTTATGAAACCTGAAGTTTTTTGAACTGCTTTCGAAACACTCGTTAGTAACACAATCATGGAAAGTCTTAGTTGTTCGTTGCATAAGCTTGCTCCAAACACTTCTTCTTAATCATCCCTGTAAGATGAAATTTTATAGCTAAGTTCTTTTACAGCTATGTAGGTCAGTGTTGCACTGGCGAACTTGGCAAGTGAGAAAGGCTGCTGTCCAAACAGTCATGTAGAACTTGGTATCTGGCCCACAAAAACCTCTCCAGGCCAAACACGAAGTTACTGCTAACTCCTTCACATCTGCACAAGGCAGGGTCCTTCATTTCCCTGGTAAGCATGGGAATTGAGGGCTGATCAAGGGGACATCAACTGTGCAGCTGCTCTTTGACTGACCAAGCAGATGAGATAATGTTGCACACACAGACTGTGGTTTACAGACTTTACAGGAGAGCTGCTGTGCAGTAGGTTCAGTAGTTTGGTGACTTGGTTACAATAAAACTGCACACTGTTGGCTTTTGCATAAGGTCTTGTTGTCTGCTTTGTGATATTACTGGCCCTCAGTGAATTGCTGTATGCCTCCATGGGTGTTGTGAACACCTGTGTTTTGTGCTATGTGAGTCATTAATCGATGTAGGAATTGAAATAATTCTGGCCACCAACTGTGTGATTAAGTGCAGCATGTCACGCAAATATGTGTAATGATGTTGGGCTACAGTGTAGCCTGGCAACACCAACAGCATCTGTGAACAAACAAAAATCTGACTGCGATTTAAATCAGAAAGGGGATTTCCTCTCCAAATGTCTTGATCCAGAGTACAAATGTGTTACCATAGAGAATTCAGAAAAAGCTTTTACTTTGTGTTGGCTTATTTGATCTGTTAGCACACAGACAGTCTTGCTTAAATTATGGAGTAAAAAAGTTTTCATGGAGTACAATTCTATGATTAATAAACAATTATGATTGGTTCATTTTCTTCTGTTTCTATGAATACCACCACTGGATATCACTGAATATCTCCAGCCACAGATATACTGATTTCAGGTAAAAACAGATATTCTGTGATTAAAATTTGTGTGAATGTTGATTCTGATAAATAAAGAGTACTAAGTTGCCAGACATTTGCAATAAACATTAGTAACAATGAACATATGATTTTCTTTTAGCAGCTAAGTAGGCTACTAGCATTTTTGGCTTTAGAATAAGGCCTGTCAGTAATGTCAGAACTTAAAAAAGGTTTGTAAACAATTAAATTCTTTGATAAACCATTTATTTTCTGATTTTTATTGGGCCGATGTCCACGCGTGGTTCTAAAGGGGTGGCCAAGGCTTTCCCTAAATTTTGATTGGCCACCCTGTATGCCACCACAAAATTTCTGCCGGGTCAATGGCTTACACCACGCTATTGGAACGACTCTGCGATGCCTCTCTTTTGCACATTCTCGTTGTGAGCACGTGTCTATTGGCATCAGGAAATCAACTCTAAAACACTCCACCTCCTACTCGCACTTTCTCTTAGTGAGTAGTATCGGCAAACAGCGGAACTGACTCCCACCCCCCCACCACTTGCAGTGACAAATGTTCAACCAAGTCACTTGTCATGACTTTTCTTCATTTTCAAAATTCTAAACCCTTATTTTATTTATCTTTTATTATCAGGCACATATATTTTCAACTGAATTTTGGACCACACTCTATATGTAGCTCTCACTTAACTACTTCTTCAGCCTCATCTGTGTTTCTTGAAAATTTCGAAATGAAAATTTACAGCGTAAGACCCAAAGAATTGCTTATATCAAAAAACTGCCCTCCAAGGTGGAGGCTGAGGTGCGTATGGCACGGTTCACAGCAGCACTCTCAGCAGCACTGCGCATATTAGCCTGAGCTAATCTCTTCCAGATGATTCTGTCGCACGCCGGACCGCCTCATACAGAGCAAGCAATTGTTTCTACAGTTTTCTTCAGTCCTAATTAGGACCGTATGTGTGGGGTTGGGACGCTGGGAGAGATGGGGGAATTTGGGCTGAACCATTGTCTCGAGGTTTCATTAGATTCTGCCTGAATGTGCTGATCTGAGGCCAAGGTTGTCAAGCTGCGAGGAAGGGAAACGGGTCCGAGAGCAGAGCTGGGTTTGGGCGCGCTGGGCAGATGGTAATGCTTTAGGAAATTGATGAATGGATGGAGCTGGGAAGGTCTTTTCCAAAACAGAAGTTGATTGATGTGGGCAGGATTGAAGATGTAGAGACCTGCAAAGTTACCTTGGATGTGTACAGGGGAAAGACATGAAAGTGTGTGTGGCAAAGGACAGCTGGAGAGTTGGCTCTTTATTCAGGATGCAATTATGATGCGAAAGCTGTGGGGTAATTATGAAGAGTTATGACTAGGCCTGAACTCCTGCAACTACTGTAGTTGTTGCTTATGATTATTTATCACTAAACCATTATTCTTTATCACTAAAGATATTTTAGTGAAAGAATAACACAGCACACCTGCCATTTGTTATTCTGTTGATTCAACTGTCTGTCCTCCGCTTCACCCCACCTCTTAAATATGTTTAAAGATGTTGGGTCATGGAAAACATCAAAAGATACCAGTCCATAAATAAAAACTAGGGTGCATTATGGTTGTGATGTCAAAACCATGAACACCTTTACGCACCACTGCTTATTCAGCCTACATCAGTTTTACCTGGCCGTCCACAAGTGTTGTTACTACACACAACAGCAGAGTTATTGTAGTGGAAGATGTGGTGGGAAACAATTATATGCCAGCTGTCTGGAAGTAATGTATCATTGCCGCAATTCAAAGGATCCAGACATCAAAGATGAGTGGCTAAATCTTTTTTTCATTTCAGTGTCCCTGAGGATTTCAGCCCAAACGTAACAGCTTGCTCCACATTTTAGCCTAGACTGCTTTTTTTTAAATGGCTGAGCAGTTAGAGTACAGCTCATTTACATGAATCAATCTTAAAGTCACAGTAACAAAAACAGCTTTCATTTATGAAGAGGGTCTGTAAAAAGAAAAAAGTAAAAAATATAATTTTATTATAGACTTTTTAGAACATAAACCCACAGAAATATTACAAGAAAAATATAAAATATTCTAACGTATTCTTTTCTCTCTCCTTATTGTCAGAGAGGGGCTCGAGTGGGCAGCTGGATCTGACGGAGCTGATTGGTGTTCCTCTCCCTCCCTCTGTCTCCTTCATCACTGGCTTCGAGGGTTTCCCAGCCTACAGCTTTGGTCCGGACGCTAATGTGGGCCGCCTCACACGCTCCTTCATCCCTGACCCTTTCTTCCAGGATTTTGCCATTATTGTTACTGCCAAACCCACCACTCGCCGCGGAGGAGTCCTGTTCGCCATCACTGATGCCCTACAGAAGATAGTGCACTTAGGAGTAGCATTAGCGCCAGTGGAAGATGGCTCACAGCAAGTGGTTCTGTACTATACTGAGCCTGGCGCGTCCCACACACAGGAGGCTGCTTCCTTCAAGATGGGGGACCTGACGGGTCGCTGGGCCAGGTTCACTCTGGCTGTGCAGGGTGAGGAGGTGAAGCTCTACATGGACTGTGAGGAGCACCACAGGGTGGCCTTCCACAGGAGCCAGGAGAGACTCACCTTTCAGCCCAGCTCAGGCATCTTTGTGGGGAATGCAGGAGGAACCAGGCTGGAGAGGTTTGTGGTGAGTAGAAAACGATGTGTTTACGGTTGTGTATGAGTGGTTTTTCCGTAGTGTTCATGTAAGTGTGTTTATGTGTGTTGCTTTGTGTTTATGCACCTGCACTGTGGAGTACTTTTATGTGGCTGTTCTGGCCTCTGCTTGTGAGTTTTGGTGGTTCCTTCAAAAGTTATTTTTGTAGCTATTTTCACAGTAGGTATTGTCATAAAGAGACTTTACTGATGTTTGGGCAAGAAACCTTTCAAGGAACCAAAATTAAAGAGTGAACATTAATTACTTTCAGATTAATCCAATTAGACCAGAAATGATGTGGTGACAAGTGGTTGAGCTTTCGGTTTTGGGTCAGATTAGCAGGGGACACTGAGAATAAGAATAAGAGAATAAGGACGCTGAAAATGAGAACATACCGGTTCATATATAAAGACTAAAGCGCATGATGGTTGTGATGTGAAAACCATAAACACATTTACACATCACTGCCCATTCAGCCTACAGCAGTTTGGCCTGCGCATTCATGATGAAGTGACAAGAAGTGTTGTTACTGCATGCAATAGCAGAGTTATTGTAGCAGAAGATGTGGTGGAATTAAACGCTGACTGTCTGGAAACAAATGTATCGTTGTTTTGATGTAACACAGTTGTACTTCGGCATCCACAAAGTTGCTAAGTATTTTATATAAACATTTTATATTTAAAAAACAATAAAACATTTTAGTGTCAGCGAAGAAGAAGCTACAGTAAACATTGTGCTTTAAAGGTGAAAGCTCTTTTAATGAACAGGCATTAAGGTAGAACTGCCACTCAGCGCTAACCAGGCAGCCGGGATAGCAGGCAGGTCACTTCTAGCTGTACGATCTCTATTTATGGCAAACACTTGACCCATCTGACCAAACAAAGTTGAGAAATGTGTTTTTCAGCAGTGATGTCATCCACAACATACTCAGAAAAGCATTTTGTGGCATATTGTGATGTAGCTCAGGCCTGCCTGCAGGCTTGCGATATGATTGGTTGCAAATCATTTTCAACTGAATTAAATGATAAAAAGCTGGTCAGTATAACACAATGTCTGACCTTGTTCAAACATATCTCTTTTGTGTGAACCAGGACGTTTTTATTCTATACATAGCCTAGTAGACTGTCTATGTGTAGAGAGAGAGAGAGCCAGCTGACCGAGCAGCTGTAGCTTAGCTTGCTTTTTAATGATCAACTCAACCATGCAGTCACACAGTGTTTCAGCTTGATTCATAGACAATGTTGGAGGTAACACGGTACAACGGAACACATTACAGTAAACTAAGTACTTTTTCCTGTAACAAAGTAACATAATGCATCACAGTATAAATTCTTGTAATCGCTTCACAGTTACTGACATAATAAAAAGTTTCTTGCCTTACTTTTATGTCTCAATAATATTATTTACACATAATGCAGTTAAATCATAAATTTAATCTATATATTTTATCCATGCCTGTGCTTGTATGTAATGCACGCATGACTGTGTTACTTATGTCAGCTGACTTTACTCTACTGTAAACTCCACAAACAGTCTGTCAAAGCATCTAATTGTACTATTATGAAACTGATGAATTGTTTTGAACTGTTTCTACTTACACACATTTCAGGGCACAGGGTCTCTGCTCACACATATTCTCAAAACACTACATATATTTAGGCTAGTAGATTCTCCCAAATAATCTGACTCTGTTTCTGATGATTAGATTTAAGCTCTCTGTAATAACTTCAGCTTTTCATTTGATAGTGTTTTTCAGAGGAACTCATTCAGACTAAAGGACAGGTTGTCTTTGAATGAGCGTACTCGCTTAATGTTAGAAATCAAAATTAGTACAGCATCTGTGCTGTTAGCTAATAATGCTGTGCAGTTTGGCTGTTGATCAGTAGTTTGACAGATGTGCGGTGTGAAT
>JAILXH010120876.1:9666-22728 GCA_023558415.1 Piaractus mesopotamicus
CAGCTTTTATCAAAATGCTCCTACAGCTTTTATCAAAGACACTCTCTTTGAGCCTGAGCGTTCTAGCAAACAAAGCTGAATGTATAGCACTGCTAGTGCTAACATAATATTGAAAATGCCAGCAGAAATTAACATTTTTGTCAAAGCTTATATTTTCTTTTGTGCCCTATTAGAAAAAATTAGAACCTACATTCCGTCACCACCCATGCGGTGGTGGAACTTCTTACAGCTCTTTCAAAAGAGTTCTTTATTAAAGGGAATGTTTCTATATAGAACTATCAGTTGTTTAAATGGTTCTTTTCATGGTAAAATAGTAAAAATGCTTGTTCAAGATTTTATTCATCACCAGTTGCTCGACAGAAACGCCCCCTAAACCTAGTGACACTCAACAGCATTTTGGGTTTATTTGTAGTACACGTTTTTTATCTGTTCTAGACAATTACATTGTTAATCGAGGTGTTTAACAATGGTACATCACAAGCAGGGAAAAATCAATATTGCACAAGTCTAGTGTCATATTGCACGAGGGCTTGGCGTCAAGTGCAGGTTCAATGTAGTAAACTCATATTCTTATACAGGCAGGGTCAAATCTGGGTAACCACATGCTGAACCAGTAAACTCAAAGCAAAAACACAAACCAATACTCAGAAACCAGAATACAGAGCAAGAGATCATTACCAGGAAAGCAAAACCAGAAATAAACCCCTTTAGAATTACATAGCATGGCTAGAACAAGACTGTGCGTGGAACAAGTCCTGGACTGTGTGCTTATATACAAAATGGCTGCTAAAGAAGATCAGGTGCCATGAAACTGTGACCTCCTCACAAAGTGACCTCTGTGGGCGAGGAGGTGAAACTTCAGCAGTGGACCTGACACCTGGGTCATCATTATTAGAGCAAGACAAAGATGAAAAAGGGGTCATTGCATTGTGCAGTGAAAAAAAAAAAAAGGGGTTCTGATCTGAGCGTTCTCACTGAGATTGCATGGCCACAAATGGGATACGTATCCAATCTAGGACCACTGATGAAAGTGGCTCAGGTCGGATTTGAAAAGATTCACACGGTTCTGAAAACATCAGATCTGTGTCACAAAAAAATCTGATTTGTGCCACTTCAGCCTAGTAATGTTAACATAGTTTAAGTTGGGTGACTTTTAAGGTGAGCTGTTTTTCACTTTTTACAGTGTACTGAGAGTTCTTACCCTCTGTGAATCGGCCATAAATATTAGAGGCGTCCTGTGGGAGACTCTTCATGGAAGACTAATCCAGTCCGAGTAGTGCTTTTTTACTGTGTAGAAATGAAATAAAGAGACGTGTGCAGGTCACAAAAACATTCACATTGGAAATTATAATGCACATACATTCCTTTTATAATGAAACAGTGATGGCGTCAGATACTGTCTAACAGGCACTTTATTAAGTAGAGCTCTGACAACAAATGAAAACACATCTCACTGATTGATCACTCACATTGAGAGAGAGAAACAGTGAGAGAGAGAGAGAGAAAGAGAGAGAGAGAGAGAGCAGTTATCCTCACTCATTAGCCATTAGAAATCTGGTGGATGTGACGTGTGTGTGTGAACTGTATTGATATTTCTGACACATATGCACAAACACCCTCAGCGCTGCAGGCTGAATGATAGCACTTCACAGAAAAAGAACCCTTTCATGTCTTATTCACGCTTCACTCTCTCTCTCCCCCTCACTCTCTCTGATTGGTTACAGCACTAGATACATCACAATGTTGCTTTTTTTAACCCTTTAGATTCTTTTAGGACTGGGGGGTTTTCCAGTCCATTGCTGTAATAAAGGCAGTGAGTGGACACTAAATACTGAACAGTTTGATATTATATGTAGCTGTTTAGACTTCTGTGTAATTTACCATAAAACATGTTTTCTGCTTTTCCTGGCACTAACTTGATAGTATTTGATGGCTGTTTTGACTGGATTATATATTTATGATTGGTCTGAATTATATAAATGATTGGTCTCTGACGTTTGCAGAGTTCTGTATATGTAGTGATTTTTTGCTTGTTGCAAAAATCAAGAAAAGAGCTGATCCTAAAAATGTTCTTTTAGATAATAACAACGACAATGTCATCCAACCACTATTTTCTTGTTGCATTCTCTGGGTTATTGCACCGTTTAAGACAAAAGGGTCAGGGGCTCAAAGTTTATACAACCTCTCATATCACAATAGAACGAGTACCCTAGCAAACACCACAGCAGCCATTAGAAATACTCTAGCAACCACCTGGAACACCATAGCAACCACATGTGAAGCCCCTTGCAACCATGAGATACACTATAGCAACCACTTGGCAACACACTAGCAACCACCAAACAATACCCTAGCAATCACCATAGCAACATCTTAGTAACACCCTAGCAACTACAAGAGATAGCAACCACCTAACAACAACCTTGCAATCAGTGACCACATAAACTTCCTAGATATCACCTGGAACACCATATGAACCTCTTAGTAACATCCGAGCAACCACCTGATAGCACCTAATAGCAACCACCTGAAACACTATAGAAACCACCTACTGACACACTAATAACAGGTGTATTTCTGTGTAAGAACGGTGCTACACAAATACATGTATCCTTCTAAGATTTGTTATGAATGATTAGAAAATAGTGTAAGATGAGGTAATAATTTGTTAATTTACATTTACATGTTTGTTTTTCCAAATGCATCAACATATTGAACGCATACCAATATCAGAGAGAGTCGTGTGCTGACAGCACTGCAATATTACAGTTAGCTTAAGCACTTTAGATTATGGAAAAAAAACTACTGAATGAATCAGTACATACCACTAACTCTTCAAATCAATACATTCATGCTTTTTTCATTAAGTTTTCTTATCAGTTTATTAATTTTGGCTGATGAAAAGCATCACTGCCCATCTTTCCATTCAGTATAACAGATATTACCATTAATTACCGGATAACAGAAGCCATTTGTGCATACAGTGGAAATGCTAATACGCTCTAATATAACACTCTAAAGAACATCCTCTTTTCTCACCATACTAAAACCAATATGTACGTATATTTTTTAATAGGACATCTTCTCTGCTGAGCCTTTGCTAATATATTGCTAGGTGACTAATGAGCCTCCTAAAGGGCTTCGTGCCAACGTGAGACGAGCCTTCACTGAGATCAGCAGCACCTTCTTCGAGGAGCACATCCTGGGCAGGAAGTGGAGGAAGATCATCTTCGGACTCTGCTTCTTCCACGCCATCATACAGGTCAGAGCTCAGGGCTTAGAGTCTAATTATTTATTTTATTTTACGTTATTTATCTGTTTAGGTGTGTTAAATTTAAATTGAGAGACGACTGTTCTTATTAATTTATTTGGAATATTTTTTGTTCATTATTTTTAATGATTAATTAAATGTACTTTTATATATTTAATTTGGTTAATTAGTCTATTAACTTTCGTTCTGTTGTTATATATTAAAATTCATATTGTTTTTAATTAACGATTTCACCAGGTTACTCTCTTTATTTCTCGATCTGTCTCTCTGTTACTCTCTATGTCTCTTTCACTCTCTGTCTCTCTCTCTCTCGCTCTCTCTGTGTCCCTCTCTGTCTCTCTCTTGCTCTCTCTATTTCTCTCTGTCTCTCTCTCGCGCTCTCTTTATGTCTCGCTCTCTCTCTCTCTTTCTCTCTGTCTCCCTCTGTGTCTCTCTGTCTCTCACTCTCTATGTCTCTTTTTCGCTATCTTTGTCAATCACTGTCTCTCTCGCTCTCTTCATGTCTTGATCTGTCTCTCTCTCACTCTCTCTATGTCTCTCTCTGTCTCTCTCTCTCTGTCTCTCTCTCGTTCTCTTTGTGTCTCTATCTCTCGCTCTCTCTGTCTCTCTCTCAATGTCTCAATCTCTGTCTCTCGCTCTCTCTCTGTCTCTCTCTCTCTCTCAATGTCTCTCGCTCACTTTATGCCTCTCTCTGTCTCTCGCTCTCTATATCTCTTTCTCTGTCTCTCTCTCGCTCTCTTTGTCTCTCTCTGTCTCTCTCTTAATGTCCGTTTCTGTCTCACTCTTTATTTATGTTTCTCTCTGTCTCTGCCTCTCTCTCTCTTTATTTCTCTCTCTCTCTCATTCTCTCCTTCTATGTATCTCTCTCTTTGTCTCTCTCTCTCTTTATGTTCCTGTCTCTCTCTCTCTCTCCCTCTCTCTCTCTCTCTCTCTGTAGGAGAGGAAGAAGTTTGGGCCTCTGGGCTGGAACATTCGTTATGAGTTCAATGACAGTGACAGGGAGTGCGCTCTGCTCAACCTGAACCTGTACTGCCAGAGCGGTCACATCCCCTGGGACGCTCTCATCTACATTACCGGTGTGTGTGTGTGTGTGTGTGTGTGTGTGTTTTCTGTCTAAATGCTTGTTTAGGTGAGAATTATTCATGGCATTATTCATTGATCCACACTGTCACTCCCGGCCCTCATCCGTGACTGAAGGAGGAGACTGTGCGAAGTACATGCAGGCATGTAGAGATGTTATACGCAGCAGAGCCGAACTCCAGCGGCCAGTGTGTGTGTGCAGCTGCTTAAAAGGCAGTTTAAAGATGGATGAGTGTATTTAATGGTATGGAAATGCAGCTGTGAGACAGACAGAGCCAGTTTTCTTTACCTTTGTCTCTTTCTTTGAGGTCATTCAGTTATATCACTGGAGAGCATCCTTGCAAACAGAATGGGACATGCATATCATTTAATATGATTTAGCAAGCTGTTTAAAGGTAAATCAGTCCTAGTTATTTGTCAGTTCTCTTTCCCAACACCCTATTTAGAGCTTCACCTATCTCCATACTGTGCTACAAAGCTGGGAGGGTGAAGGCCAGCACATGCTTCATCCACATCTTTACAAACTGCCACTATCACAACGCTGTTGAGCAGGTCAGCATATTTAGAGGACACTAACTGCCCAATTCTGTTACTGTTCTTGGACTCCTGGACACAGATAGCTGTGGCATCGCTGGGGATAGAACTTACAATATCATGACAATATGGCCAATGTTTAGACAGTTCCACCACTCTGGAGCGTGTGTGCTTTGGATGTTGGACTCAACCTGAGAATATGCAGCAGTGATTTCCATGTTATTGCAGGTTTGGGCTGGAGTTGAAGTCATATGCTATGATGTGATGTCAGGATGAAAGCACTGAATTTACGCTCAGTGACACTGATGTCTCCTTAATTGCTGGAAAGGTGTCAGTCACTGATGCAACGGACTGAAATGTGTGTGTATGTGTGTGTGTGTGTGTGTAGGGGAAATTACATATGGAGGGAGAGTAACGGACGGGTGGGATCAGCGTTGTTTGCGCACCATCCTCAAAAGCTTCTTCTCACCAGCAACTCTGGAGGAAGGCTACAAGTTCTCTGCATCAGGTACGCACACAATCAGCAAGAACACTTTCAGCATGTGTTCTCTTACAGATTACCGGTTACTTGATTAAAATGAGGATGTAATCTAGAAGAACCATTATGTATAGGATTATTCTATGCCAGTAACATATTCTGGCTATTTTCCATTACTTTTAAATTACAGTTCATTTAGTTACACGCTGAATGATAGAAGGAGGTTTTGTCTGCACTGAAATATATGAAAGCCTGACTGAAGGTTGTACTAAGCGGAAGTGTGCCACGCTCGGCTGATCTTTTTAATTTTCTTTCTTGTGCTGAGAGGGAACATGTATAGCTTGAATCCAAGCCTTTTCCTCCTAATGAGATTTTCCATAGAATCTCTAATCTCATTACAGTCTTACGCTGTGAATTACTCTTACCTTCCTTTTTTAAATTTACTGTAAACATGTAATCTGGTTACACGAGCACATCATTTCTGTTTCGAGAACGAGAATGTTTGAAATAAACACTAATGTGCACACATAAATCATACGGTAAGCATTTCAATCAAGCATATCAGCATCTTACTATTTCTGTGTTAAACCCAGAGCCAGACCACAAATTCTTAGTAGATGACATTTGGGTTGAAATTTACAGCAAGAAAGGTCACAGTCTAAAGACTTAAAGGTCTAGTCGTCTATTTCCACTTCTGACATTACTAGCCTAGTTACATCATAGCTATTTCTCTTTGTATTTTTTAGGTTGAAATGTGTGAAGAGATAGTTGATAGCAAACATGATAAATTCACTAAATTGTGGAGAACATTTTATTCTACTATATGCATACAAGTACAGTGTAAGATTAACTTGAGCTTGAAGTCAGCACTTTTCTGCAACACATCCTATGTGCTATAGCTACACCTTGTACCATTTACTAGAGGTAGCCTTTTTGCAGTAGAAAGGATGCGTATCTGTCAAGAAGCAATGACTGATAAAAGAACATAGACAAAAAAAGAACAATTAAATGAATAAGCTGCTGGTGTTCTCAGAACAATAGACTGTCCACCTCAGGGTCCAGACCTCAACATCTTTGACTGTGTTTGGGATTACTTGGATCACGAGAAACAGAAAATGTAACCAACTTCTAAGACTGAACTTTGGAGGTGCGGGAAAGTATCCCTGCAGATTTCTTTAAAAAACTGGAAGTGAGTCTCTCCTGAAAAGAATGGAAGTAGTAGTAAGGGCAAAGCATGGACGCACTAAATACTGAAGGAAATGATATTATATTTAGTTATTGAGGCTTCTGTCTGATTTTTTTTGTTACATTTGTGATTTCTGCTTTTTTCCTGATGCTAAAATATGAATAACTTGTTTAATAGCCATTGTGAATGGAAATTAAGTATAATAAAAGGCTGGTCTCTGGCACAGTACTTTATATTGTACAGCCCTAAAACATACACATGACTCACTATTGTTTTTTGTGTACAGGGATCTACTTTGCTCCTGAATCTGACAGTCTAAAGGAATATAACAGCTACATTGAAAATCTGCCCATCATTGATGACCCTGAAATCTTTGGCATGCATGAGAACGCCAACCTGGCTTTTCAGGTAAAATCACTCCAACTGCTCCAGTTCAAAACCTGATAGGTACCTAACTGAAGCGACCTAAGACATATCCTTGAAGGTGCCCTTGAAAAGTGAGAGTTTAGTATCTTTTTTATGAGACTGTAAGGTGTATTAAGCCATTTGAGGTTCAGCCTTTGACAAAGAAGTCGTTGTTGCATTTTATTTTGGTGTTGGCTAAGAGTTCATTTCTGTGCATCAGTGCTGCAAACACATTATGAATGTGTTTGCGGCAGTGATGCGCCGAAATAAACAATCTTGACCACTGCCAGCTGGAAACAGTAAAACCCAATAACAGTATGTCTTTCATGCTTTCAGACACAGTAGCAGCCTCACCTGCAGCTCTCAGAGAAACAGAATAACCCTCTCTGCTTTGTTAATTACAGAGACAGGAGACGCTGACTGTGATTAACACCATCCTGGAGGTGCAGCCGCGCTCCACGGCAGCTGGAGGGGGGAAGAGTAATGACGAGGTGGTCCATGAGCTTGCGGACTCCATCCTCGCCAAGATCCCTGGTGAGAATCCCTCCTAAACTATATCAAAGGCAGAGTCATCACACAACTACAACCAACAAAACAAAAACCGTATGAAACTACATTAACTACATAATGTTTATTAAACTACACCAGCTGCAGATTCCTCATAAAACTACATCAACTACAGAATCCTCACCAAACTACAACTACAGAGCCCTCACAAAACTACATCAACCTTAGAATCCTCACAAAACTACACAAACAACAGAATCCTTACTAAGCTACATCGACTACAGAATCCTCATTAAATACATCAACTACAGAATCCTCGCCAAACTACATCAACTACAAAATCCTTAGTAAACTATTTTAGTTGCAGCTACAGAATCATCACTAAACTGTATCAACTACGGAGTTCTCAGCAAACCACATCAGCTATAAATATCTCTGCAGATTTCTTTGAAAAGCTAAAAGTGAGTCTCTTGAAAAGAATGAAAGCCGTAATAAAGGGAAAGTGTGGACACACTAAGTGCTGAAAATGATATATTATATTTAGTTGTTGAGGCTTCTATGTCACATTCTTTAAAATATGTTTTCTGCTTCTTTTCCTAAAAAATAAAAAATATATCATTTGTATGACTGTTTTAACTGGAAAAGAAATAAAGTACAGGTGATCTGAATTCTGCACAGTACTGCGTGTAACGGCAGTTTAGGAGAAGCATGTAAAATGCATGAAAATGTGCTTAGAGAAGAGCGGAAAATACATAAAAATGTGTTCAGTGAAAGGATGGAAAATACATAAAAGTTTATCCTTCCGTAACCCCATACTGTCATTAGCTGCTCTAAATCCTTCCTCTATAACTTTCTCTCACATCAGCTCTCCACTGTTGTGTTTATATTCAGCTCTACACAGGTAACCTTACGTAAGCCCTGCCACTGAGTCAGCAGCTTCAGCAGCTAGTGACTGTTTACTCCTTGCGTAAGACTGCTGTGAAGTGACCTGACCTTTGGAGGGACGGAGAGACAGTCCGCAGTCATCGTTTATCAGTTAACATGCTGTATGTTTGTGATTGTAGAGAAGCTGGACATGGACAGTGCGGCTGAGAGTTTGTTTGTGCGAGATGCTAACGGCCGAGTGAACTCCCTGACCACTGTGCTGGGACAGGAGGTGGACCGTTTCAACATCTTGCTGCGCATACTAAGGGTGAGTATTTCAAAGAAGGTCCGCTGCACAGGGTCAGAGGTCACATACGGCTGACCAATTAATTCCATTTGACCCATAAGCACTGAAGAGTTAGCACAGTACATTCAAGTTTCAGGGTAACGGTATGAATTGGGAACAGTGCGTCATGGAGACACATTGTGTTCCGATCACTCAGACCACCTTCGGAGGTGGTCAAGGACTCATATGACCACATAACACTTACGTTGTGAACACTAAAGTGTCTTGATGCAGTTTTAACAGTAGCGAAGGATCTTAATCAGCGGCCTCATAACAGCACAGAAGAAAGTAGCTGTGTAGCTTCACAGTTGCGTTAGCAGTTCATGTGGTCGAAACGTTTAAAACAGCCCTTTCAGACTTGCGAGACTGACCTAGTAAATGAGACATGGTAAATTTTTTCCTCCAGCCATGAAATCTGAACCCTGGAGACCAGGGTTGGGCAAAATACTTTGGAAAAATAGTGATGGCAGAATATTGAATACATTGTCCTAAATGTATTTAGTAACATATTCCTGTACAACACATAACAAAGTAATGTGTTCAGAGCACATTTAGAATACATATTGATATTACATGGGAAAACTCTGCTGTAATTTGTATGTATTTCACACCATTCCTCACTGATACATCCTGATGATGATATGTTTCATGGAAAATTCAATTATTCAAATGAATACAGAAATAAATTTCATGACCTAAGCCAACAATTCACCATATCCCAATAACAAAAAACCTGCAAATTTGACCATAAAATGAGTAGCGATGTCATTTTCGGTTAATGATACACACAAGTCCAGTACACGCCAAGCTGAGTTTATCACTTGAGAATATGTCCAGTGCCCCGTTCAGTCATCACTCTAAAGAGTTTACTAACGCTCAGATTAATAACTGATCATCACAGTGATTTATCAGTCCACTCAGGCTTTAGCAGGAACCTCAGTGTTTGTAAAGAAGCCATTTTGTGAGTTCTTGACATGCTGTGTTCTGATTTTAAAGTAGTGAATTAATAACCACTGATGGTGTTTCTTTGAAAGATGGTATATATGTATTTTAAACTTGGGTAAGTATTATAAAAGTTCGTGGGTATTATAAAAGTTTGAGAAACACATGGAGCCACGTGAATGGCTATGTGTCTCTCTGTCCACTTATGATCAAATGTGAACAGGGCCTTAGCTAAAAAAAAAAACACAGCCACTTTCAATGTTAGGAAATATTTCCTGAAATTAGCACATTTATGAATAACTTCACGTTCAGCTGTATTGTGGTTATGGGGACGATTGGCACAACATTAAAGGGTTACAGTTTCATAGACTGTGAAACAAACAGAAATAATCAAAGCTTTACCGAATGTAAACATTCGTTCTATATAATATATTCAACAACCAAAAATTTTTTTGAATCAGTTAAATTTTCATTTCATTTGTTTTTGTCATTTGTTTCATTTAATTCGTCACAGGCTTATACTGAACAATAGTGGACAAAGTACACAACTCCTAAAATAAAATGTTACAAAAAATGATGTATAAAAGTGTACAGTGTTCTAGAAGAGTTAACAGGTGTGACTCTGCCCTATTCAAAATTTTGGTAGAGTTGTTGGGACTGTTTGATGGGTTTCACCACTAATTCCTGGGCAAGTCGAATACCAACTCTACAGTCACCTACCACTGATTAAACCGTAAATCAGTCTGGATAAGAGCGTCTGCTCAATGCCGTGAGTGTAAGTATAAATAAAAGTGTAAATACTGGGGCCGATATAGTTGACAACAGTGACTCCAGTGCTAGGAGCAGCATTCTAAAACTATAATGGCTCATCCATAATAATTTTATCCATACACCCAGACTGCTAGACGAGAACCCAATAAATAATAATGAATTTCAGGAACGGTTCTCCTGTGGTTCTTTCTATAAAGCACTCAATTCTTCATGGAACTTGGTAGTACATTTTGGATGCTTTTACTGGACCAATAAGAGCTTCTGTTAAAAATCTGCATATGACCTAGATTTGTAGCTCCTGCCAGTGTTCTGAAGGATTCCCGTGTTGCTCATGGAGGCTTTGCTAATGGGCTGATGAGTTGAATCAGGTGTGTTAGAGGGAAAAATCCTGAACTGTGCAGAAGGGGGTCCCTCAGGACTGGGCTGGAAAATCACTGACCTACATAATGATTTGGAGATTAATGCTGCATTCTCTGTTTTCTGAGCTCAAACCCTTCTTTTGTGTGTGTCTGTGAATTTCTGCAGGTCTCTCTATGCACTCTGCAGAAGGCCATAGCAGGGTTGGTGGTGATGTCAGAGGAGATGGAGAAGATCTACGGCAGTTTTCTGAACAATCAGGTTCCGGAGCACTGGGCCAGTTCAGCCTATCCCTCACTGAAGCCCCTGGGCAGCTGGGTCAAAGACCTCGCCCTGCGCACTGCCTTCATACAGGTACCTCACACCTTTGTATACTTTCCTGAGTTCATTTTGGAGTGCCATTATTCGACTGAGATAGGCGCCTTGTAGCTGCACTCTGCTTGTGTCCAGCCATGTACAGTTTATGTTAACCATCTTCCAGTCCAGTGGTTCAACACTGTTCTAGTCTCAGCCTCAGATGCTCTGCTCACAGAGCTACGCAAGCTGCCTAATATACACTAAAGGTCCACACATTTATAGACGTTGTAGAGTTCCCATACAACAATTTCTTCCAGAATCAAGGTAGTTATGGGGAGCTGATGAAATGAAATTATATTTCATTTCAAATTTAAATTATAAATCGTTTTAGCATTTAGAGTGTCCGCTCTGTGTCTTTATTACAGCTTGCTTTCAGTTTTTCAAAAGAAATCTGCAGGAACATTTTTCCACACCTCCAAAGTTCTTAGAAGTTGGTTGCACTTTCTGCTTCTCATGATCCAAATAATCCCAAACACATTCAGTGATGATGAGGTCTGGACTCTGGGGTGGTCAGTCCATTGTTCTGAGAAATACCAGCAGCTTCTTTGTTTTGTCTATTTCCTTTTCTCAGTAAGAGCTTCTTGTCAGCTACACATCCTTCCAGACTCATAGTGCTGAGTTGTCTTCTCACAGTGGAAGGATGGACAGGAACACCTGTGTATGTTTTCAGATCTGAATCAAGAGTGGAGCCTGATTTTCTCCTCTCTCTCACAGCTGAAAGCTTTAAGTCCTGTTTAGCTGATGCGTTCAGTTTTGGTGTCTACCAGGTCTTTCAGGTGGCTGTTAGGGGTCCCATTTTCTCTGTAGCTTTTACTAATTTTCTGAACTCCAGTTTTTTTACACTTATTTTCATTTGATGGCCTTTTTTCCCGTCCAAATCAGAAATATCCTCTGAAAAGTGAATAACTTGTACTTAATGGCAGATTTTAAGTTAGTATCTTTTAAGTTGTCCTCCATGGCACTAACTCAGGTGTCTGCCTCCACCACTTGCTCTGCTAAAGTGTACATGGAAGACTGAATGTTATTCAGTTTCGTCTGAATATCTCCTGCCATTTTGTGAGTCTTCCTCCTAACGTCATCCTTGTTGCGTGTTGTATCACTTTCCAGAGTATCTGGAGTGAGATTTCTTTGGTTGGATCATGCACCATGACTGTTAGTTTATTAGCCTCGTTCGCCAGTTTTATTAATAAATATGCTTCATCGTACTGGGCTGTGGGGTTAGTTAGTGGGGTTAAGAGAGGAGTCCTATGGCTTCCCTGCTTCTCCTTTGCTGCCTGGTCAATAAAAGAGCGTTCGCCTTACGCAGTGTTTCCCACATCGTCTTCTTTGCCTACACTACAATATAAATTATATGAAGTTTTATAATACTTAGTAAATAATATGTCTTAAGATGAATAACTGGATAAGATATTAGAGCGATTAGACTGAGCCGTGAGAGAAAAGTGCACACATTAGTTTCGTGACTGAAGGCTTCCTCTGAAGCCAGTGAGATATGAGCTGCTTATTGTACTGCAAAGACGAGTGCTAGGAGGATACACACTCACACACACACACACGTACACACAGCCGAAAACATAATATTTTTTCAATACTTCCTACACCGGCACATATCCTCAAAGCTTTCTCACATTTCCTCTCCCCCAGGCTTTCCTGCATGGTTTAGTAGGTGCACTGTTCACTCTCATACCAAAGCTGACTGAGCGTGCTGTTCCATGTGGCTGGTCTGGACTATTCCCTTACGTAACACACAGCAACACACACACCAACACAATTCAACACACATATACACACACACACTGTACTAATATGAGTGCATGCGTTATGAGGCATATTGTAATGGTGAAATGGCTGGGCTGCTGACTGAGAGCAGAACATTGGCTTAGTGCAGTGTGTGTGTGTGTGTGTGTGTGTGTGTGTATGAGGGTGGGCGGTTATGGCTGGGCATTCTCAGAGCCCAGGTGGTA
>JAILXH010120879.1:941-20941 GCA_023558415.1 Piaractus mesopotamicus
CTCATTCTATGTAAATAGAGAATCTTAACAAAAAAAAGTGGAAGGAGTTTAAAAGGCAATAGCAGATGCGTGTTTGTTCTCCTGGAAGTTGCTCTAAATTGCTGTTTTTTTTATTTTTATTTTTTTAAGTATTCCCACTGAGTCGGCCTAGTGGAAATAATACATTGTTAATCACTCAAATGTCTAGATTCACTTAGAAGAATGAACCAGCAATGAAACTTTGGACAGGAATTTTAAACTTGATTATTTGAAACACAGAGATGATCACATTCTTTGGCTTGTAATAAGTCAGTTTTAGCACCTGTATGAGGTAACTGGGGGACATATTCAAAATGTGTTTGAAAGATCATTCTGACAATAACTATAGTGTCTTGAGGAATTTAAGGATAATCATTGACCTTTTCCCCTAATTACTAATTTGAAAAAAAAAAATCTGAATTGTTATTACAGACAGTGTCTTTCCCATAATGGTTACAACTGGAGATGTTAAGAGACTATGTTCTCATGTTTGTTTTAATGCATTAAATGCTCCTTAAGGTCTGTTACAGCGAATACTTTTCAGGACTTTTCTCTTACATATATTTATTTTGTCAAGTGTATTTTGCTGATTTATTCACTTTGCTAGACTATGCAAGAATTGATAATTCAGCTAGGTGACTAACAAACATATACAAATGCAACTTATTACTTTCATCAGTCATTTTTCTAGCAACTCTCTTGATCAGTTTTCCACTCTTAAGAATTTTATTGTATTTTTTCTTTTGGTCAGGTCATGAAACATTTGCCTTTTAAAATCATAAAAGTGTGAGTTAAGTAAGTGTTAATACAATAGCATAACAATCATAAAATAGAAAAAATAACTCTGAAAACAAATCCAAATGCTTTTTTATGCTATATTTCTTCAGTCATTTAGGCAGCTGTTGAACATGGGCATACTTGAAATTTATCTTTATAACTATGATCGATTTAAGTGTTTTATTTGTCACCTCTCAAAATTGATGAATGCTTTCTGCATGTGTACTTTATCTATAGCTTTGTGGCTTTTTACATACATGTGAAAGGATTTTGCACTGATTCTTCCTCTTGAGTTCTTTGGGTGAAAAGTTGGAATGAAAGGAAACCTTGAAGGAATTTTTTTTTAAATCTTAGGCATTTTCCTCACCTATGAGAAATACAGGTTACTATGAAGTTTCTAACTATGGTAAAACATTTTTTTTTTTATTGCTATTTTGCTAGTTCTGGTCTGGGTCCAGTTGATCTGTAATGTTCCATATTTGCAATATAAACAAAATACAAACAATACTACAAATTCTGGTTGACTGATGTGTTATTAGCAACTGTTCTGAGAAGTTTTTTTTTCATTTTTGATTTACAGATAAAATGTTCTACTTACAGGACCTTTACAGGAAATTTATTTAAATATTTATTTATTTTGATATATTACTTTCTGAAATCTCAGTTATCATGACTGCTTATCTGGGTCTGATTATGTTTAGTAACCTGATGGTAGGCGTGGTCATTGCATGATTGATTTCACACAACAATAAAGAACCTATTTAATTCAAGTTAGTTGGAGCTGGCCAGTTTTGCCAGAGGAAACATGGTTGGACTATCACGTCTTGAATATTTGACATCATTAAACTGCAACTGTAAATATTCCAGTTTGTTTCGAAGGGTTTGAAATTACAACTGAACTTGGCAATTTTGCAAAGAAATGGCCGAAGGAAACACAGACTTGAGGTATAGAGTCGTCTGGCAGTTCATTTATGTGAAGCATCTTTAATGGTGTTTTTTCCACTTGGTTTTGCTGCTGCAATGAACTTACGTATTTGTTCTATGTTTACTTGAACTCAACTTCTTCAGAAATAGTTGAATGTAAATAACGAATTTCATAAAACATTAATTTCAATTGTGACTGTGATGACATTGTTCACAAAAGTTACTTTTGGGAGCCTGTGCAGTAAATTCTTCTGTCTGGTTATTGACAGCAAATCGATAACGCACTATGCACAGAGATGAGGACTACCGAGGTCATCATCCTAATTGTCTTGCTACAATACAGCAGATTGCTGTGCCACTAATTACTACAACCTGTTGTGCATTAGTACCACCTTTAGTGGCAATGAATTGTTTGTTGTTTAAAAAATTCCATATATTGATTTGAGAGGCCATGAGTTACTGCATACCTTCTCCATTTGACTTTACATTGCATTTCCACCGCTGCACAAGAACAAACTCAAAGCATATTTCACCATCTAACAGCAGACTAAGAAAGGGTTTATATCCCTACTAATGCTCTTCTCTCAGTCGTCAGCATGTTAATTGGTCTTTTCTGCCACCTGCTTTTAATGAATAAAAAAAGAAAAAAATTCAAAGGTCTCACTTTATTTTGATTATAATTGAGCACAGAGTGGGAGAATAGCAGTAAGGTGTGCTAAATCATTAGTGCTTTAAATACTGATTTTAAACAGAAATTGCACTTTAAAAAGGAAAGAAATGTGCGTTTCCTTTCGTCTTTTAATGTATAATAGTAGTGTAGTAACGTTTCAAAAAATGATTAAATTCATATCAAAATATCAAAATTATTTAAAAAATAAAAATTTGGTGTGGTGTACGTTCCACTACGAGGAACTTCAGGAAAATAGATCTTTAAATAAATTCTTTGGTTTATTACAAAGCTGTAGGTTCGACAAGATTTAGAAAAGGACATCACAAATCTGTACACCGGAATATTTTTTTATATATTCTGAACTGCAGATACATCAAATCAAATGAATAAAATTAGCTTCTTCAAAGCTCAATATGGCAAGGACCATATTTGATGTTTGTAATACCAGAGGGATATACCATGAAGGCAGATTCAGTGGTAACCTCCAAATACATAAAATAAAGATGAATGAAACACAGTTTGGTTGGAGTGATATTCTACCATTTTGATGCAAAATATCTCTTCAAAAATAAATAAACAGTTGTCTCTCCCTAAGGACAGAACCCTTTATGCTCTAGGTTAAGCCATACAAGTATGATAAGAAGTCAAAATGACTGAAATCTGTTGTCATGTAAAGAAACGGCATATATAAACTTAAAAAAAAAATACAGAAAGGAACTTGTAGGTCCAGTAATATTCTGAACTGCAAACACAAGTGCCTTCGCCTTTAACCAGGTTTAAAATCACAGCCCTTTTATCAACAAAGCATCAGACATGGTTTTCAAAACACACTACGTATTGCCATTGAACCAGCTGCTGCTCAAATCAAAAGAATGTGCACTTCAGCAAGTCAGAAAATGGTTAAAGTCCATCCTTAGAGTACACAGTTGTTTTGACAAGATACTGCAGCTTTTCTTTTACTTCCCACTAGTAGACATGTAGGTGAGGTCAGTAGACATGTGGGTGAGATGTCATTATTCTCAGTAGATTTGCAGGTAAGGTGAGGTTGCCCCATCTTTCCATTTGTGTACCTTATCTGTAATGATGGTGCGGCATAGAGGGCAGGTCTTTTCCTGGTTGAACCACAGTGCAATGCACTCTTCACAGAATATGTGCTGTCAAAATAAAACCCCCCCAAAAAAAACAAAATTAAAACAAAACACACAAACAACAAGAATTAATTTCTCTTAACAATGAACTTGTAAATGAATGGCTATATGAGTATCTATATATTTGGTTCAAACTGTTGAAACTAAAATTAAATACAAATGCCACTATATTAGTATGGGAACTTCATGAAACAGTTGCTTAACTTGTGTCCATGCATTAGCTAGTACAGCAATATATGAGCCATTGCACCAATTAATGTATTTTACTATGCACTCAATACCTAACCTAGTGCAGAGAAGACATTATTTCATCCCAACACTGGTCCAAATGGGCCTGTCACAATTATTGCAGAATAATTCGATCACAGTTATTGGAACTGATCAAAGTTAATTTATGCAGTTGTTAGTTTTTACAATTATATGTTTACATCACAAACAGAATGTCAATTGGGTGCACTGGATGGGGTTAAGCCAAATACATGGAAATAAAAAAGCGGAAACACATTTACTGAAATACATCATGGATTTCACAGAAACAGCAAAATTTCTGACTTGCTATAACATGTTTAGAGGGCAGAGGCTTGAGCAAGAGGCTTGAGCTCCATCATCAGTTGTGAGCTACGAAGTATCAACATCTGAAACAGCTAAGGCTTGTACTTGCTTTCACCTTGGCTTCTGGAGGTGAGAAGGTTAGGACGGTTTAAGCTCACCTGACACAGCAGGACTCGAGGTTGTTTGAAGTCCGACTGACAGATAGGGCAGATATCTCCAGCCTCAGTGCACTGGGACTGAGTGGCAGGGGCACCATTCACCTTCAAATAAAGCAAAAAACAATAGGAAATGGCAACAATGCTCACCATATAATTGAAAATATAAGCTAACTGGCATGATTTCAGACAGATTTCAACTTGATGACTAAATGATTCCATGAAGTAAAAAGCTAATCAAATAATGGGTTAAGAAAACAAAAAAAAAAAATGCTTTTCAAACAGTTATCATATCAAATACTACTAAAGTGTGTTATTTAATAGCAATGTTCAGAAAGTAAAAATCATTCATACATCATAACTGAGAAAAGCCCGGACTGTTTTCTTCACGGATCCCCACTGACTGTAAAGTCCCAAAAGCTGAAGTAAAACAGAATTACAACTTTAACAAAACATAACAAAGGTTTATAATATATTAACAACAGTGTCAAACATAGGTACAATAAAAATGTAAAGACTACTAGAGAGCAAATGGAAACTAATTATCAGAAGAGCGGTCCTATCACAGGACATATACGCTAATCCTAAATCAGCCTTCTTATATAAGGCAATACTTAAACATGGATCTAATATTTTCTGAATAATTACCTTCAGAATGAGGTATAGCAATGCTAGTAAAACACCCAGGGTCAATCCCACAGGGCCGTCCACTTCCAGGGAGCTGACCAGATAGCGGAACCAAGGAGGCATAGGTGCAATTACCTGATATACTTGGCTAACCTCTTCTATGAGCATGTACCACTGAGCCTACAAAATCCAGAGAGAATATATTGACAAGACAATTCAAATCAATAGATCCTATATCAGTTCCAAGGATGAATCTACTGGAGGTCGTACCCGTCTTCTGTACACCATGACAGGGGAAGGGAGGAGAAGAATAAGGCACTTGAATCCCATGAAAACAAACTTCACAATGAAACTGGTCACTCCAACAGCCCATAAAACCTCCCAGAAATCCAGGTGCTCAACGTGGGGGTTGATGAGGATGAGGCTAATAGTGGAATAAGCAGACAAAGTGTCAGATTAAAAATGGTTTGAAAAAAAGAACATTACTGAAGTTCATTATCCAAGAGAATATAATATTATTTTTTACAAACCAGTAGTAAAGTGACTCTGTCTGAAATGTATAGTAGAAAAGCAGGGAAGAGGCAACCAGGAAAGACAGAAGCCATAAACACCGAAGCTTTGACCGCCGGTCCTTGAGGAAACAAGAATGCATTCACATTAAAATGTTCAGATTACAGATAGAACATTATTTAATTTAAAGCTACGCTACTGTTTTCACACCAAGAATCTAGATTAAGTATAACAGCTGTGACCTTACAGTACACTAAGTAAGGTCTAGATTTCTTTTCACCTTTCACATGTCAATTTCCAGTGTGCTATTCACTATCCAACAATGTGAAAAATTCCAAACATATTAGGGCTCTTTATAAGTTGTAGGCTACAACTTCTACCAATATGTCTCTTGGCTGTAAAACAAATAAAAAAGTGGGTTCATCATTCACAGACTTTAACCCATAATACCTGAATCCATGTCCTTTATTGGTAAATGTGAAGAGAGTTCCTACCTGGAGAAAAACCTGTGTTTGGATGTTTTTATTCACATACAGAAAAGTTGTAAACAGACCAACTCCAACAGCCAGCCCTGTACCAGGGTAAAGAGGACAGATTTAGAGACTACAGAGAGACTAACTACACACGAGTAGCTAAAGAATGTACTGTTAGTTAACTTACCTAAGGCATGCTGTATAATAAGTTTTGCACTAAGAATGACGATGAAAGGAAGACTTTTCTGTAGCCAGTGGAACAGGTAGCGTAGCTCGGAGAAAGACGCGCTGGACTCTCCGGAGTCTGGCTCAGCACTGGATCGCTCTGCCTCGGGATCCAGCTGTGTGTGAGCTGTCCCGGTGCCATGAGAATGAGAATGAGGGTGGCGGTAACCGTGGGCTCCGCCTCGTGGTCTCCGAGAAGCAGGTCGACCGCTGCTCTCTCCGGTTGTGCTGCCGACTGCCACTTGGAGTTCACCGAGCTCATGGGAGCTTGACACTGCTGCCCCTGGTGTCCTGGTAAGGTGCTCGGGTTGCAAAGCTAAAGATAAACCGCTTCCATCGTTAGAGTGAAGTTCGGTCGGCATCACAGTCGATTCCCTCGGTTTCAATATTTTTCTGGACTCACTAAAAGCTCTCCTGCAACGTTCAATAACACCCGAGTGTTGACAACAGACAACTGCAGACCTTTATCTTCAGCTTAACAAACTCTTCCATTGTAAGCTACGTAAACTATGTTGTAATACCTTCTTTGACGGAACACATTCTGAGTACATTTGTAGTTAGCTCGCGTCATGACACGGTAACCACCTCTAACTCGCACATTCTGTGTGTTCTATGCACTTTACTCACCTTATGACACTACCTACATACAAACTCTTTATCATAACTAGTTTTAATCATGTACATTAACGTAACCTACAAATACAACGCGCTACAATTTTGACTGCTCAATTTTATATTACTATAACGTAAGTTAATATAAACAGAGTTATTAGCATACAGCTAGCTTAGAGCTAAATTACATGCAAGCAAATTAACGTTACCTGTCATACTGAGGCCGGAGTTTCATGATAAGCCACTGATCTCCATTGAAGGAGATAGAAGTGTTTTACTGAATAAAGGAAACAAAAAGGAAAAAAATGAACATTAGCAAATATACCAACAAATTAACGTTAGCTTATCATTATTGCGGAAACACCGTTTGACCCACAACTAAAGAATCCGAAACAGCCAACACGAGCAAATAGGAATTTGCCAACATGGCCGACAGTTTGACCGCGTTTCAAAATAATAGTCTCCGAGTTTCAGTAAATCAAAGTCAACGGCCTTTTCACGTTTCGGTTTACAAAACATCGATTCTATGTTCTAGTGCTCTTAAAAATTGGGGTGAAAACAAAAGTTATAAAAAGCCACTCCAACTCTCTTTAAATTAATTCTTTAGTCACATTGCAATCTATTCTGGCACAAATTAAGTTAATGAAAGTATGGCCTATATTTTGTGCTGTTCATTTTGTGCCAAAAGTTTCAAATAAAATACTAAAATCCACAAGCAAAATATTACATATCTAAATGTCAAAAAATATATCAAACTAGATTAAGACTCATTCTGATATAAATGTATTACTCATTTTGCCAGTCTTTGCTTTAATTTAATTTTTTTTTTACATTTTTAAATTTGCTGATTTTGCTGATACATTTTTTTTACTTCAGGAAGTGCTTTTTTGTTTCTGAAGTTTTTTTCTTTGCTTTTGACATTTGGCCCTTTTTAGCCCTTTTTGAGCGCTGACCTGCACTCTACTGGTCAATTGATTTCAAGTGACAGGTCTTCTGGAGTAGCCACTCAGTGTGAACCCCCAGGTGTTGACAGGACTGCAGCATTGCACTGGCTTATCAGACATTATCAGCAATGTTTGTCACATTCCTTTTAAGTTATTAATGTAACACATGTTTATAGGTCCTGTGTTGACCTATGTAAAATGATATAACTGTTATTTTAAGAATTGAAGAACAAATTTAGTTGTTTATGAATGAATGAAGCTATACCATCTTTTGGAATTGCAGCTGCAGGTACTGGCTGGCCAAGTAGTGTCCTCTAAGGCAGTGGTTCCCAAACTTGTTACAGTGCCGCATTTTTCCTGACATTTGTTGACCTGCCTCTTGCTTATACGTACCCATGCACATATTGCAATAATGCATATATAAGACATTAAGCCTTATAAAATCAGTGCCCCTTAAATGATCAAACATGTTTATGATGCGATGACACTTCACACCTGATCTACTAAATAATACTGAATAAATTATTTTATAAAATAATTTATAAATTATCACAGGTGCACAGTGGTCTATTTTGAGGGCACATATGTGAGCCAACAATAACCCTAAACAACCACAAAGCATAAAAGTGTGCAGGGCTTGAACCTGTTGTTTAAAGGAGTGTCGCCCTGTAGCTCATCAGAGCAAGAAATGGATCTTTCTGCCTGAGAATTTTTTTGGCTGTCTGAACAGCCCGTTCAGCCTCTCCATTTGTCTGAGGGTAGTGTGGGCTAGTGGTGAAGTGGCAAAAATCATAATCTGCAGCAAATTGTCTGGACAGACTGATTGTCTGTTGTCTATTACAAGCTCATCTGGACACCCCCATCTTGCAAAGGTGTTTTTCAGACAATTACATATACTCCCACTTACCAACAAATATCTGCTGCTATGCTTTTCCATGGTTGTGAAAGTAGTGGTGTGGGCATTAGCAGCTCTTTCTGTTGAGCTGGCTTAATTTCAAAGCACTCTCTGTAAGCTGTTTCTCAATTCCAGGCCACCACACGCTCAAACGAGTTTTGTCTTTGCTCTTAACAATGCCATGATGCCTATCATGCAGTCGCTGCAGTCGCTTTTGGCACATACAGAGTGGTCTGACCATCCTGTCACCAAACAATACTAGACCCTTGGATGTGGTGAGTGTTTCTCCAGGGGAAATATCTCAGAATCTGTGCAGAAAAAACTTTGGCCAGCCATGACAAATTACAGGGCTCAGCCCCTGTAATTCTGGATCCACTTTGGTCTGCTGTTTGATTTGTTCAGGTTTTAATTGAGAACAAGGCCATTTTCATCTCTTGAGTCTTCATCTGTTTGTATTTCACTTACAAACTCTGATACTTCCAGGTCTGTGATTGGCAGTGGTTGTCTAGAGTGTGTCCGCAACAATCAACTGTTTCCCAGGTACATATTTGGCTGTTGGGTTGTATCTCATCACTTTCATCAGAAGTCTTTGGCAGTGGCACAGCATTCATATCCTTTTGTTTATCAAGGATTTCAGGGGCTTGTGATCAGTACAAAGAGTGAAAGAGTCTGGACCATACAAGTAAGTGGAGAATTTTTTGCATGCCCAAACACAGCTGCTAAACAGTCTTTTTTTATCTTAGCATAACGCTTTTCTGCGTCTGTAAGTGCCACTGGTTCTAATAGGTCCCCTTGCCGCTGCATTAAAATGCCACCCAGTCCATGACTACTGGTGAAGTGTATTTAAAAAGAGTAGTTTTATAGAAAAATGTAAAGGTGTAAGGTTTCAGAATGTTTAGGTTAAGGGGGCCCTCTGGTCCAAAAGGCCCCATAGAGAGTGGGCCTCACTCTCTCCCTTCTTCTCTAAGTTCCAAATAGATGAGATCCTTTTGAAAAGAACCATATGTTCTGTTTCCTGTTTAAACAACAAGTACCATATATAAGCAGTTGGGATATTCTGTGCTGGAGGGGACACTTTAGAATTGGCAGAATTAGTCCCCTCTCAGGTACTTTATAGTGCTTGATATGATACTGTTTTACTTTGTAATAAACATCTTGTACAAGCATGGCAGTGTCAGCGGAGGTTTCCTTCATCATCTTCACATCATCGCCACTTAATAAACAACACTGGCATCTGCACCGACAATACTGAGTTTTGTGACGTCACAGAATGCGAATGCCAGTGCCTGTGAGAGTAAACTTGTAATCTTTCTGCTGTACTGCACATCCCGACAGTGTCATTCTTAAGATGGTCATTAGGAGGCTTTGTTACCTGTGATAGATTTGAGAGGTAACACCCAAAGTAGTGGGCCGTTCCTAAAATTCGCTGCAGACTGTGAATGTTGGTGGCTCAAGCTCCATAATAGTAGTAACCTTTGCAGGGTCTGGGCGGATGCCGTTTTCAACGATGCAGGGTCCTAGATAGTGCAACTGTGATTGTCTCAAAAGACATTTCTCATCATTTACCTCATGTTCCTCTGCTATCTTGCCAAAGATCAAGATGTTGTCCACGTTCACTCCTACTCCAACAACAGAGAGATTTCCCTCTGAAATATTGTGGAGCACTAATAATACCAAAAGGTAATCTGTGAAAAAATATCTCCCTGCTGGTGTGATAAAGGCACAACGGTTCAAAGATAGCTGTCTTTTTTTCAAGTGGTATTTGCCAGAAGCCACTATGGAGTCAAATTGGAGTCTTTAATAGTGACGAGAAAATAAAACTGTCACAAAAAATGTGGTCTCAGCGAGTTGCAAAAATAATTAGATATTGCAAACATAGAAGAGAAATTGTGCTACCTTTTTCCTCTTGCAACACCTTTTTTAGGATAAATCTTTTGCAACACTATTTTTTCTTTGCGTTTCATGCTCCTATTTTTTTGTGCAGTACTTTCCCCTTTTGCATTACTCTTTTTTGTTTGTGACTACTTTTTGATTTGGGGGGGTGTGGGAAGAGGAGAGAGGTGTTATTTTTTTTTATATCCAATTTTTTTAGTAATAGAAACACAGCATTGTACAATTAAGCTCTTCTACTGTTTCCGCAGCTGGAAATTACAGCTATTTGTCTTTGTCAGTAGGTGGCAGTAATTGCGATAACTGCTATATGTCAAGCGGCCATAGAGTCTTGAGTGAATATCTCTATGAAACTGTTTAAGGGAAGTGAATGCAAATCATTCAAATAATAATAAAAGAAACTCCAACATGAAAGCATTTTTCTTACTTTTACAGGTGAGTTATGCATGCGCATACTGGATTTTACACAATTTACATTGCAGATGTTTACACATGTTGTGAGTGCTAGTATGTATTTTCGTGCCTCACATCTTTTTAGACTAACATGTAAAACGTGCAGCTGTTATCTGTGGTGAAACAGAATGGATTTGCAGATGCTGTTATTTCTGAATTTGTTGTAAAGTACCTCAAGTATTTGGTTTGGTGCTTACTTATTTACAGTGAACCCTTTTTTGAAGAGTAGTAGGAGTTTATGTTTTTCAAGAAGGCAACACACTTTCCCTATCAATTATTAGCTAGCTTAACTAATTTCCGAGTTCAGTGGTAACTGTAGGATAAACCATTCCCTCATGAGGCACTGTGTATCAACATAGGAGTTAAAACGTGTCATATTATTAACATGAACAATGAAATAGAAACTGTTACAAATGAGGACTAGTTGCAAAAAAATGTCAGTGTAATTTTATTAAATAAACAGACACTAGGTAGGTAGAAACAGACAAGATAACCTAAGAAATCAAAAACAATCAACTCCTGACAGATGAAGACAGGCAAGTACAAGGGCTGCTTACACAGTGTGATGAAGCAGAAGGACAAGATGATGAGAAGATGGAGCTATAGAAAAACCACCGCTGACTTTGATAGACACAGTATTTCAGAGCACTGTGTCTCAGGGGTGACAACAAACATTGATTAACACATGAATTATTGATAAATTCAGATGTTGAAGAAAGCCTTTATTACCTTTATCTTCGTTCATTAGTACATGCGTTAGTAATTTAATCTTGTAGTTGTTAATATATAACTTATTAATTTGTTCCTGATTAATTACTTATAATTTTCTGATTAGTTATTCATTAGTAAATGCCTTAAGTACTGGCAGATCATGTACCCCTAATGTAAAGTGTTTTCAGTTACTAAATTGACCAGTGTTTGTAGCCAGTTAGGACTGTGATAAGAACACGCTAACGTGCTCTAGCAAGATCGCACAGTGCGCATATTCACTTAACAAAGGTCAACACAAAGCAAAACTGGAAGTACGGAAAACGAATAAGTTCAGGAAATGTTAACGTTACACAGCCGTTTGTTATTGATTGTGTTAACTGTAAAAACCTGTGGTCCAGCTTGCCTAGCGTCTGTCATGATGGCATTAGTTGAAATGATAGGCTGTGCGGCCGCGGCTCCAGAGGCTGACGTGAAACGTCCATGACACGCCTTTCCATCTTGGCCACACCTCACAAAAGGTTACCTCTTCCCACGCCCCCCAAATCAAAAAGAGGTCATAGCTGACGCCCAAACAAAAAAAGAGTAACACTAAAGGGGAAAGCGCTGCAGAAAAAATAGGAGCTTAAAACACAAAACGCAAAGAAAAAATAGTGTCGCAAAAGATTTATCCTAAAAAAATGTCGCAAGAGAAAAAAGGTAGCACAATTTCTCTTCTTTGTTTTGCAACTCACTGAGGCCACATTTTTTGTGCTAGTTTTATTTTCTCGTCACTATTAAAGACCCCAGTTTGACTCCATACAGCATTTTGTAAACAGCTTGAGAGAAGTTGGATTGAAAAGCCCAGCAAAATATATTAAAATGTAAAATGCTAAAGTGCTTAATTGTTGCTAGGTGGTTGCTGTGGTATCCAAGGTGGTTGGTAAGGTGATGCTAGGTGGTTGCTGTAGTGTCCCAGGTTGTTACTAAGGTGTTGCTAGGCGGTCCCTATGCTTTAAAATACACTTAAATTCCTTAAATTCACTGTCACCTTAAATTTACTGATACCTTAAATTCACTGCCACCTTAAATTTGCTGATGCCTTAAATCCACTGCCATCTTAAATTTACTGATACCTTAATTGCACTGCCACCTTGAATCTTGTGCTACCTTAAATTAATTGCTACCTTAAATCCAATGATACCTTAAATCCAATGCCTCTTTAATTCCACTGCTACTTTAAATTCACTGCCACCTTAACCACTGATACCTTCAATTCACTGCCACCTCAACTTTACTGATACATTAAATCCATTGCCACTTTAAATTCACTGCCACCTTGAATTTACTAATACCTTAAATCTACTGCCACCTTAAAATTACTGATATTGTAAATCCAAAGCCTCCTTAAATCCACGTCCACCTATATCCTTCATCTTTAAATTCACTGTTACCCTAAATCCACTGCCACTTTTAATCCACTTGTTCTATTCAGATACCTTCCATCAATTACAAACTAAAATCTGTATTCTACCTTAAATCCATTGCCACCTTAATTTCACTGCCACTTTAAATTTACTGACACCTTAAATCCATTGCTGCCGTAAATCCACTGCCACCTTAAATTCATTATTTTTTCTATTATTGTTATGCATTAGGCTGAAAGTGTGTAAGACTGTGTGTACTGTGTATGAGTGTCTGTGTGAGAAATGTGCATTGTGACCATTTTCAGCAGTTATATTTGCACATCACGCCATTCATTTCCTGTCGGAAACATTTTTGCCTTTGAACAATTTTTTTACTGTACATCAGATCACTTAGGTAAGCACAAGTTATCTAATCAGGCAAAGGTTCTGTGATCTTGCAAAGTTCGTTGTTCTAGCTTAAAAATTGCAGGATGAGAAACATTTTATTATTTGAGCATAGAATAATAATAAGAAGATTACGAAGACGCATGAGCTTAACTATAATTAACTATAACTACAACTTAACTATAAAGGGAATCTAGGAGGTTGCTATGGTGTCCCAGGTTGTTGCCAAGATGCTGCCCGGTGGTTGCTTAAATTCATGTAAAGCTTAAATCCACTGCAACCTCAATTCTATTTATTCTTTGAATCTATTGCTACCTTACCTCCACTGCCACATTAAATCTCCTACTATCTCAAATATCATGCTTCCTTAAATCCACTGCCACCTTTACTTCACTGCTACCTTAAATCTACTGTCACCTTAAATCTCCAGCTACCTTAAATTAATTGCTGCCATAAATCCACTGTTCCCTGAAATCCAATGCCTCCTTAAATCCACTGTTACCTTAAATTCACTGCCACCTTAAATCTACTGATACCTTAAATCAATTTCTACCTTAAATATTCTGCTACTTTGAATCCACTGCCACTTTTAATCTTCTGATACCTTACATTAATTTCTACCTTAAATCTCTTGCTATCTTAAATCCACTGTCACCTTAAATCTCCTACCTTAAATTGTGTGACAAGTCTTCACATGCAGTCATCTAAGTTACCCTATTGTTTTCTCATGAAAACTACAGGATAGTCGAAATAATAAAAGATTTATTCACTTTGATTTATTAATCAAATTATTTGTGTCTGCATAAATGTAGTCACTTATCAATGTTTCCCTTCCTGCCACAGAGCTTTAGCTAGCCAGTTAGCTAATGTTAGTGGCTGGTAATTGCCAATGAGCAAGCTGGAAAGAGAGTGAACTCTGTGCAAAATACACTAACAGAATGACTTATTTTCCTTTTCCTATTTATTTATGGGTCTCATTTTCTTTTGTGCATCACATACTCTTTATTTGTGAATCATGTTTTATTTTTGTGGATCTTGTGTTATTTTTCAAATTATGAAATAAATATCACCCCCTACAAAAGTCAGAAGCAAAAGAAAGATTTCAGAAGCCAAAGAGGGAAATACAAAACACAGCCGCTGGGCATCCATGCATACCCACGACACTTTGCGCAAACAGTCAGAGACAAGTTGAGCTGAATGAAGTAGCAATTTTACAGTCTGGCAAGTGATTTAGGAGTTGAATTACTGATGGCAACATACTGTCTTAACTTGAAAATTCTTTTAAAGTGAGCTTATTAGTCTTACCTGTTTCATTCAGGGAGTCTGCATTTTCTCCCCGTGTCTGTGTGGGTTTCCTCCGGGTACTCCGGTTTCCTCCCACAGTCCAAAGACATGCAGTCAGGCTAATTGGACATGCTTAATTGCCCCTAGGTGTGAATGTGTGACTGTGTATGTCTGTCTGTCTGCCCTGCGATGGACTGGCGACCTGTCCAGGGTGTATCCTGCCTTCCACCCAATGAAATCGTCTGTCTGTCTGCCCTGCGATGGACTGGCGACCTGTCCAGGGTGTGTCCTGCCTTCCGCCCAATGACAGCTGGGATAGTCTGCCTGCGATGGACTGGCAACCTGTCCAGGGTGTATCTTGCCTTCTGCCCAATGACAGCTGGGATAGGCTCCAGCTCCCCACCGCGACCCAGTAGGATAAGCGGTTTAGATGATGTGTGTGTGTGTTTCATTCAGTGTATTGTCTCGCTGTATAGTTGTAAAAAACAAGATACACTGTTGTTAATGATAGCTCACCCACATTGACTAACATTACATTACAATGAGTAAGTAGTCAGCTTTGCACAGAATAAAACATCCACAATATGTAAACCTAAGTGTCATAACATTGCAAAATAAGGCCACCCCAATCCCCTCAAGGTGGGCTAAGTTAACAGTTTGTTAAAACCATCTGAGTGGTCCGCTCCACTGATGACTGCTTCTTTCGGCACTCCTATGGCAAGCCGTTTTAGCCTAAAATGACACCAGCAACACAAGTCGTAACTCTGTTTTTACTGGTAAAAACTCAAATTTGAGTTTACTAGTAAAAACTATGATTCCAGATACCTACTATGCAGTTTTTACTAGTCATAACATCAAGTATACATATCTGTGAAGCTATTTTGACTAGTCATATTGCCAGGATGACATATCCATAATGTTATTTTGACTAGTCATGTTACCATTGATTTACCATTTCATTCTATCTTATCTATGATTAAATTTTTACTAGTAAAAATAGAATTACAGATACCTACAATTACATTTGTACTAGTGGAAATTCTAATTACAAATATCTACACTTTAATTTTGACTAGTAAAAATCCAGGTTCACATATCCATAATTGAATTTTGACTAGTAGACTATTTGAGATATCTTTATTTTAGTTATGACTAGTTATAAAATTCACTAGAGATATGTAATGTGCGTGTGTAAATGTATATCTCTGTGTGTCTACCCTGTGATGGACTGTCAGGATGCAGTTTTAACTAGTAATAACTACTTTCTAACTGTATATGTCAGAAACAGATACCTCGCAGAGCTTTTCTAATATAAGGGGAGATCCTTTGTTGTTTGGCATTGGGAAGAAACAAAAACCCAGCCCTGGTTAATCAAACCTGGTAAGTTAAGCCAATCATGTCCAGCCTCGACGTTGGTAAATCTCCTCTAAGTGTAAGGACAGTTCTCTTCATCAACAGCAAAACAGGTCATGAGCAAAGCATCGAGTCATCAACTTTAACACATTACAAAAAGTAATTCTGAAGAAATCATTACTGATCCCTAAAATACTAATGGTTACGAAGTACAGCTGTTTAGTCCAGCAGATACTTGCACTACAAAGATGTGTTTGTACTGCTGCTGTAGCTAAACTTAACTTTTCTGGGTTACTGCCTCTGATACTGTCTGCTACAAGCTGCTGTGTGACGTGAACATGCCTTTTAGCTTTCTTGTAAAATTAAATTAAATTAACAGGGAAAGAGCTCAGTTTGGATATTTGCCACTTGCCAGTTAGTTAAATGTGTGCTTCTTTGTCCTGCTTCAGCTCATTTTCTGGCATAAAACAAAGGAATTGCTCTGAAATATTTTACATTATTCAGCATGACAATTTGTAATTTGTGTTTGTTTTCATGTTTATTCATTTTGTCATGTTGTCCTATCTTTTCTTGCAGATTCATCAAGCACTTCCCCACATGGGAACTCTCCAACATCTTTTGACCCACTCCCTTCAATTTCAACTTCTACCCTTCTCCAATCTGTGGACGTCCCTTATACCTCTGTGGGTGAACAGGCTAGTGTCAGACTCACTAGAAGCACAAGCCCACCTCCAGCAAAGAGGAAGAGTGCCCATACCACTGCCTCCAACACTTGGAAGCTCTTCTTATACCTCAGCTGGGCAACAACCTAGTGCCAGAGCCAGCAGGCAGAAAGCAAGCGAGGAATCCCCAGAATCCTCTGGGAGATCATGTGACTTTATCGCTTCCTACAAACCCTGATACACACATGGACTTCATCTCCCAGAATACACTGGGAGATCAGCTGGTTGATGGTCTCCACACACGCTCCTATCAGCGTTCAAGATCGCCTGAGTTTTAATGTGCTGCACCTGTATCTATGATCACATGACCCCATCATGACCTAAGCCCGGGCTTTAGCAGTAGTTAGTTGCGAGGTATTGTTTCATCCGCAAACTACTGAGCATTCTTTCTGTTGTGTTGATTACCGTGTATGACTTGCATTCTCGTTTATCTGACTCCGATTTTTGATTTGCCCATTGGATTGTTTGCCCTGGATCTATGTTTTTTGTGTTTTGACCTTTTTGCCTGTTTTTTGACGACGATTTTGGATTTTGACTTCATCATTAAAGCCTGCTTGTCTTCCTTTATCCGCGAGCTTCTCTATTCTGTGAGAATCATTACAAAAGGATAGATGATGTTCCCTCGTGAACCCTCAGAGGAAGACAAGCAGCCTCCTCCATTGCATTTTCGCCCCAGGAATTTAGCTTATGACTCAAAAATACTTTGTCTTCCAATATGATGTTGGAGAGGCTTTGGGTACATTTTTACATTTTGGATAGGGCAGTCATTAAAGAAATATCAATATTACGCTGAAGTGGACTTACATTTCTCTGTTCTATCACACAAGATAAAAAAATCTTGCACACTCTTGATATATAGTGACAGACATCTTTTTTGTATTTGGAGAGGTTATGGACACTTTGCCTTGTAGACACATAGTGGAAGATGCTGTGTAGCTCCTGGATACTTTCATGTGTCTGCTCCAAATTTTGTGAAGCCCTGAATGATCATTGAGCTATATGTACAATCTAAGGTAACTATTGTTATGGTGTAGTAGTACAAATTGCTTAAACAGGACATTAATTCAGTACAGACTTAGCTTGATAGTACTACTTACCCGCTGATAAGGTAATTTTGGCTATCAAAATATCCTAATTATTCTTTTAATGCATGTAAAATTTTGACAAAGACATATGCCAGCTTCTTGTTCCACCTATAAATATATACTATGGTAGGACATTTTGACAAAGTACTCGTCACAACACCTGCCTCATGCTGTCATTCCGCACCTCATAGTAAGGTATGGTAAGCCATGCAAATGATGGCAAGAATGAATGATTATCAGAGGAGCACTTTAGTAGTGTATACTGTTTTTTAAGGTGGAGCAAGGTAAGATGACACTCTGTACTTCGTCTGGAATTCAACAACAAGAATTTTGGCCTCCGTGGCTCTCCACAAAATCAACATTAGGTTTAGTCCACTATAGTCACTGGCAAAAGTTGAAAAAATTGAACTCTTGACGGATTGGACTGTTGCTGTTTGCGGTGGCAGAATTTTCCATTGTGGCTCCATTGAAAACAATGGAATATCTGGTTTGGCGTTGACCATCTACCGCAAAAGTGAAAGTTTTTTTTTATTGTGATTCAGTGTTATTTTTTATTTTTTATTTTATGATTTTTCAAAAACCCCATTTATTTTGGCCATAGAGAAATCAAGCTTAAACCCAAGTTTCCAAATATGGGCATAATGCAAACTACAGAATTATGCTTGACTTCACAGGTCTATTCTGTACATCTTCTATTCCATTTAGTACCTCCCAGCTAAAAATTCCACAATCAAAAAAATTTCAGAAACAAAAAATGTATTAGCAAAATAAGCAAATGGAAAAAAAATTAAGCAACAACAGACAAAATTTGTAATAAGTTCATATTACGTTTATTAGAAATTTATTAAGTTTCATTTAACTCTCATTATTTGTATTTGCAACATATTTTGGACATTTTGTAACTTAAAATTTTGCTTGTGGATTTTATTTTATTTGAAACTTTTTGCACAAATTTACTCCATATTTTACTTTGTCAGTAGGGTCAAATTAAGTCATCACCTGTATTTATATAGCACATTTAAAAGAAACAATTTGTCAGAAAAAAGTGCTGTATAATAAAATGAGAAACATACATTTCAAGAAATAAAAAATGGCGCTAAAAATATGTGTCTTATATCCTTAAAGCCCTTGTGTACAGGTCTGATTATGAATATTAAAGCTGCTTCTCATGCACTCATACCCCTCACAATATTCAAATGCTTTTTGAATTGATTTTGATTTTTGTTTTAAAATTGACAGTTTAAAGGGAAATTCCACCAATTTTTCATAATTCAATCGCTGAAACGTGAGCAAAGTCATTCAAAGTGGCACAATGTGAAATGGTTCATCATAGAGAAACTTACCAAATCTGATATATTACAGTAAGACAGCCACTGTAAACAATTCTGACTTTATACTGTGGCACCCGCCACAGGCTCCACACAGACGAGAGGAGCTCAGGGGTGTGGCCATGTATGCGAACGTACCATACTCTCAGTTAAAAAGGCTAGTTTGTTTTGACTGTTTTATTGTTGTAGCTGGGTGGTTTAGTTTGTAGTTAATTTGAGTAATTGTAACCAAGGAGGATGGATTACAGTGTGTTGGAAGTGTCTACCCTCCTCAGATGTTGTGTCTTTCAATGTTGCACCCTCACTGTGTTTGATGTAGGGATAGTGCTGGGCCAGGCATTTCATTCTCTGTTTAAGTGCCTGTTTGAAATAAAAGAGCATTTGCCCATATGTTTCTGCCCATTTGTTTTCTGTGTCTTTTTCTACACTGACGCTACATTGGTGCCAGAAGTGGGATACGGCTGCCAAGCTAGAAGTTGAGCAGCGGATCAATAAACTTAAGGTGGATGGCAAACAAGACAGAGCTTGGTAGAATGGGGTACTTATGAGTACATACTTGGGGTGTTATGCTTGCCCCTCCTGGACAGTCAGCCATGCCCAAGATGGCTGGCTGGGGAAGGCGACAAAAGAAACAGCACTGTGAGGCTCAGCATCAGAGCCCAGCAAAAGGGAGACAGCTCGCATCCATTTACCACGCTTCAATGACAGAGGCGCCTGGAAACCATACTCTGTGCAGCTGCAAGTGGTCACCTGGCATCACGGCTGGATAATGGCTGTTACCGCAGCTGTGTTTAGCCCCGGAGAGGAAAGTACTAGAATTACAATTCAGAACCATTAGCCAACTGTGTTTGCACACA